>CABFOQ010004136.1:7032-26821 GCA_900660455.1 Gephyroberyx darwinii | reverse complement strand
TAACTGACCTCAACTTTAACAGCATAAAGAACATGATAGTTTGAAACCTTCAGTCTTTATATACTATATATATATATATATATATATATATATATATATATATATACTATCAGACCTACGTCAGTCTACTCTAAAAGCCATTTGAGTTTCAACAGGACAATCAAACCCTGGAAGTCTGAATTAAAGAGGAATATAGTGAAGTTACAGACATGACCTTCTGGTCTTCCTTCCTTTAAGGTTGCATACCTGTTTTGTCTACCTCATCCTGTAAATATCTCTATTATTATTCTTTATTGTATTTTATTCTTCCTAGGTAAATACTTTTTAATATTATTTATACTACACCGCTCTCTGCACCTTATTACTGTTTGATCTTATTTCTCCTTAATCACTTATTACTTACTTATTTACTTATTTGTCTTATTACTGTTTTATTACGTATTTTTTTACTTATTTACTTATTTGACTTTTTTTACTTACTGTGTTAAGTTGAGTTGACATCATAACTGGTAATGATGTTTGCATTATTATCCAGTACTGACAAAATGAACTTGAAACTTGAACTTCCTTTCCAAACTTGCTCTCTTTTTAAGTTTTTATTTTTTAACATTTGGTTCACATCTTTGCTGTGGTGTTTTTTTAAATTTCGTCTCCATCTTTCCTCCAGAGTTCACAGTTGATACGAACTGGAAACTACAGACAGATAGAGACGTTTTCCTAATTTAATAGTAGATAACAGACGCTGGTGTCACAGTAAAGTGCATCGGTCTGGTAACAGTGTAAGAGTCTCTCTGTCTCTTTAAATTTAAAGTGAAAGTGAAAGGGGAACTGGTTACTTCGTCACATTCTGCTGCATGTTGACTTTGTACCAGGTCAGGTAACAAAACACTCCTTTTACTTTCCTTTTTACCTCACAGCTCACCTGTGCACTGTTGAACCAGTGAATTGTGTTCCTCTTGGTCTCTCTTTCAGTTTGATCTGAAACATCGAGACTGAGGTGACGCCGAGGTGTTTCTCCTCACGCCGCGGTCTGACATGAGTCTGGCAGCAGAGAGAAAGGAGAAGGAGAACATGGGAGAACCTGGTGGTGACACCCCGGGGTGAGTGAGCCAGCGGCAGTGTGTGTGTGTGTGCGTGTGTGTGTGTGTGATGTGTGTTTCAGTGACCTTAAGTGTGTATCTGTGTTTCTGTAAGAGTGTGTGTGTGTATTTGTGTGTTTGTTTGACCGTGTGTGTGTATGCGTATGTATGTTTCTCTGTTAGTGTGAGAGTGTGTATCTCTGGATATTGTTCTGTGTCTTTGTGTGTGTGTCTCTGAGTTTGTGAAAGTGTGTGTGTGTGTGTGTGTGTAGCGGGGGTGTATCTGGCTGTGTTTCCTGTGTATCCTTGAATGTTTCTTTGTGAGTTTGAGTGTCTATCTGTGTTTCTCTGTTTGTGTGTGTTCTTTGTGAGTTTGTGTGTATGTGTGTGTGTGTGTGTGTGTGTGTGAGAGAGAGAGATGCATTGGCTGATAGTTGTTCATGGTTGAATTTCATCATGACAGCAGTCAGGATTGTGCAGCCTGACTGACTCAGCACAGAAGAATGGAGCGGTCAAAGGTTCAGTTAGTATCAAGGTTATCATCATGAACGCTGCCAACTGAAATAAAAATAAGACTTGGTGGAAAAAAATAAATAAATCTTGTCGTCTTGTAAAACAAAAACAAACACGCGCTTTTCTTGATATAGCGCTTCCAATAAAAAAGATCCCTTTATGGCATCTTACCTCAGTGGCAGCGGTCGTGTCCCTGGGCTGTGTTGTTGACGTACTAGTTGGAAAATCATGTCCATCATCCGCCCTTTGCTCACATGAGTCACGCCATGAGTCATAGGAGCAAAACATGAAAACCGCGACACGGTGATCAGGCCGCCACGGCTGGTCATCAAACACACGGCCAGATGAGACCACATCTGTACAGAGACGGGGACAGAGGGGAAGCAGATACCGCAGCATGTGTAGCTGCTGCATCGCTGTCGTTACCGTTGGAAACCCCATCAGTACCAGATGTGTGTGCTTCACATTTCACCACAGCAATCTTGGACGGGAGGAGAATGGCTGGTAGCAACTTGTTTACGTACAATGGGTTTTTGTTTGGTGCCTCAGATGACGTGAGGAAACCAGAGAGAGACAAAATCAAAGGCATATCTAGGATCAGTGTACATCGTCACTGACTTGCTGGAAAAAATAAAAGCACAGGTCAGAGTGAACAGTTTGCCAATTTACAACGTTTCTTTATAACCAATTCCAGTTGATGACCTTCTAGCCAATCATGTTAAGCTCTGAAAAATGTCAAAGAATTGACTATGTCTACATAGTTGACAATGTCCAGACGTCTACCAGAGCTTTTCTCCAGCAGAGCAGGGCCTTTTTAACCTCACCTCTCTAGTGACGGTGTATTCAGACCTTTACCCTTATCTTATATCTTCAGTCCTCTTGAAGGAGGGCCTCTAACCTGAACCGCTCACTCGTACCCAGTACCCAGTATGTAACTAGTCTCTACTACTGAGACTCATCCAGGGCTTCCCTTACCTTAGTTTACTAGCCAAGCAGATGTTCTCAGTTTCTCATCTGGGGTTTGTGGTCCTCCCGACAGTAAGTAACTGATGGAAGTTTGTCAAAGGAGTCGTTCAGCAGAGGATCATTTATCAGCAGCACAGAGGGAGATCAGCATCTTTATACCTGCAATACATTTAAAATAAAAAAATAATAAAAATAATAAAAAATAATAGCTGAACTTCTATCATTACACCTTTTAAAAATGCAAAATAAACTAGAACTGAAACTAAATAAAAACAAAACTAAAACTACCAAACCCAACTGAACTAAACTGAAACTGAAATTTAAAAAAATTAAAGTATATAAAACAAAACCTAATGAATCCCAAACTATAATAACTCTTCTTATAAAACAAATATATTTGATGCAGTACAACTAAGGTGACTGGATACAATACTATCATTAAGACTTTTCTTGTGACGACAAATCTGTGATTGCATGAGGAGTCTCAGCACTCCTCACTCAAAAACTCCATTGTTTCCACCACACAAATACATTTGACAGTCTTAGACTTTTTAGGGTTTGGTTTAAAGTATTTGCACATCCAAATGACAAGAAAACTGCAAAAAAAAAACAGGAAATACAAACTTTAACAGTAAGAAAGAGAAACCCCACTGGGTTTATAAAAGTATCTCAACCCGCAAATAAAACAAAAATCAATTGATATCAAGACGACAACAAAATGCCTGTAGAAGAAGTAAGGATGAAATCAACCAAAATACTAAAATTAAATGATACTGTCAGACCCTCTCTCTCTCCTATCACTCTGCTGTGCAGTCTACCAATAAAGACATTCTTGAGTTAAGGTACTGATCTGAGACCAGTTTATTCTTTGGGTAGAAACCTGGCCTGGATGTTAGAGGAAGTGGGCGGGAGCTGGTGCTGGGCTCCTCCCAGATGTCTCATTCTCATTTGCTGCGTTCATGTCACATCTGAAAATAGAGAAGAATGGTGAAGACATCTCGTTGCTACAACCCTAACCCTGATCACGTTACTTTAAAGTTACTTTAAAATCAACCATAAAGCATCTGTAGTAGATACTGCACACTTTTCGTCAGAGTTGATTGTATTAGTGTGAATATAACTGATCATTTTGATAAATCGAGGAATCTGATCCATGGATTCGCTGCAATTTTTGTCGCCTGTGTTGACGCACTTGTACTCTTTGTGATCCAAGTGGGAGCTATCGGGGCCTACAGAAAATTCCCACAAAATTCCCACAAGTCCCACTAGGGGGCCAACATGAATGGTTTTCCAAGTCGGCCGCCCGGGGGAAGCCCTTGGCTGTTGCTAGCTAGCTCCATAGCAACAACTAGTTAACAAGCTTTGTCAACCAAACAAACTGCAGCAGGTTTTTCTAGTTAATCATAAATTAGAGTATTGTGCAGAAGCATATTAATGTGACTACTAATGTCTTGTGACTACTAACTAACTACTAGTCACTACTAATGTGACTGTGGTAGATTCACGGCAGCCATGTTTGACCCACTTCTGTTATTTGTACTGTCAGGTAGGAGATATTAGAGCCTTCAAGAAGTTCCCATATTGCAATTACCACTAGGAGGCTGACATGAACGTGGCATTAAACACACCTACACCATGTCTAGACTACCTTGTCACTGCACCTACACGTACGCTAACACCTAGTCCACATTCATGACCAATATCATTCTGATGGGAGGCTGAACCCAGTGGCTTGAATCAGCTGTTCAGAAACCTTTTTGTTTACAGGAACCTGCAGGGGAAAAGACAGGCTTCACCTGCACCCAGTTGTGTGTCTGCAAGGACTAGCAGGTCAATGGATCCACCTTATAACTTCAGGAAAGGAGATTCATGTCCTCAACTCACCCAGTAAGCATCCAACAGGACTACATTCAAAACCCTTTGACACTCGATGGATTTTTATCCCTGATTGTTAAAGGAGCAACGTGATTTTGTTCCAGATCTTCAGTGTAACAAGATTTTCAGTGTTTCAAATGAATTCAACTTCAATCTTTGTCCACAGAGACCAAGGGGACAGTCCAGCGATTCCTGTCATCCGTTCTGTCCAGACTCAAGACCTGTCCTTGATATTCCAGGTAGGGTTGAAGTGTTTTCACAGGAATATTCTGTAGCATCTACTGTCCTGGTGTTTCGATTCTGACCCTCGCACTCCTTACTACTCGTTGCTTGTAAAGTCGGTGATCTATTCTACAATTGCATTCATTGTAAGTCACCAATGAGAGCGTCAGCTATCGGCCTAAACGTAAAAAAATGTACTCTAAAACATACAACCAACTGAAAATCACCAAACCTCCTCTGACCTCTTTTTCCCTTCATCACCCTGAAGACTCTTGATGATGCTATCATAACTTTTGTGAGGAGTGAATTGAAGAAATTCAGGAGCATCCTGAGTTCAGCTTTCCAAGACTCAGTTGAAAACATGCAGCATGAGAAACTGGCGGGACCCGAAAATGCGAAGCGAGACCCCGGCGCTAAGGAAGGAGTCCTGAAGGTCACTCTGCACTTCCTGAGACAGATGAACCAGACGGAGCTCGCTGACTCCCTGGAGAAAAGTGAGAGTGATTTAATGATTTATTCTGACAGTGAATTATTAAAGCATTACTTTTACACGTATTCCATCTTTAATATTAAAAAAATATTTATTTAAATCTTTTACATTAGAGTCATTTAGCAGATGCTTTTATCCAAAGTGACTTGCAAAGGTATTTGACACGTGGGGATCGAACCCACGACCCTGAGAGTCTCATGCTCTCATGACTGAGCTGTCCGGTAGAGCATAGTGAGACATTGGAAACAAACATGCACTAGTCCTACATTATAGTCTAAACAAATAAATGAGAGTTTATATTATATCATAAATTGACTTTGATGAGGCTTATTTGTTACAGAGTTGGCCTCAGAAAGAACTCGCTATCTGGAGTCAACACAGCTCCTGTATAATATAGCAACTATATCATGTTCTCTACAATGGTTCATTCATTATTGTGCTTACGGTGGTTTAGGACTTCGAATGAGCAACACTTTAAAGTGTAACTACAGTTTTGTGACCAATATATCCGCCCTTTGCTTTGCCCCAATACATTTTAACATTTTAAAGTTTCCTTGCTCACAAAAACTCATAGAGCACAGAGCTAATAAAACTTGATGTGTACCTGTGTGCATGTTTTCATATTCCAATAACAATTCAATCTGAGTTGTAATACCATACTGATGTGATTTCTTGCTGCTTCTGCCTCAGGTCATTTGGGTGAGCTTGTTGTGTGTCAAAACAAACTGCAATCCAGCTTAAGGAGGAGATTTGATCGTGTGTTTGAAGGCATCGCCAAGCAAGGAAATCCAACACTGCTCAATAAGATCTACACAGAGCTCTACATTGTAGAGGGAGGAAGTGGGAAGATCAACACTGAACATGAGGTCCGACAGATTGAGGCAGCGTCAAGAAGACTGGGAAGTGAAGAGAGGTCAATCAGATGTGATGATATATTTGAACCATTGCCTGGCCAAGACACACCTATCAGAACTGTCCTAACGAAGGGCGTGGCAGGGATTGGAAAAACAGTTTCCACACAGAAATATGTGCTAGACTGGGCTGAAGGGAAAACAAATCATCGCATCCAATTGATATTTTCACTCCCGTTTCGAGAGCTAAATTTGATGAAGGGCAAGATATTAAGCTTTAATGAATTTCTCAATCACTTCTTCCCAGAAACGAAAGGAATTTTGGACTTTGCAACCTTCAGAGTTCTGTTCATTTTTGATGGTCTGGATGAATGTCGGCTTCCTCTGGACTTCAGGAACAATGCCATCCTGCATGATGCTGCTATGCCAAACTCAGTGGATGTGCTGCTGACAAACCTGGTTAAGGGAAACCTCCTTCCCTCAGCGCAGGTCTGGATAACGTCCCGACCAGCAGCAGCCAATCACATCCCCCCAGACTGTGTGGACCGCGTCACTGAGATTCGTGGGTTCAGTGACCCACAGAAGGAGGAGTATATCCGGAAAAGAGTCTGCGATCAGACCCTGGCCAGCAGGATAATTACACATGTGAAGTCCTCAAGGAGCCTCTTCATTATGTGTCACATCCCCGTCTTCAGCTGGATTTCCTCCACAGTTCTGGAAAAGGTGTTACTTCAGTCAGAAGGAGGAGAGATTCCCAAAACCCTGACCCAAATGTACTCCCACTTCCTGACCTTCAACATTCTGGTCAAACAGCAGAAGTATAACTGTGGTCCAGAGAACGATGAGGCTGCAGAACCACAGATTAACATGGACAAGGAGGTGATCCTTAAGCTTGGGAAATTGGCGTATGAGCAGCTGGAAAAAGGCAATCTGATTTTCTACGAGGAAGACCTGAGAGAGTGTGGCATCAACATCAGAGAAGCATCTGTGTATTCAGGTGTGTGCACACAGATCTTCAAGGAGGAGTTTGGACCATTCCAAGAAAAGGTGTTCTGCTTTGTGCATCTAAGCATCCAGGAGTTCCTTGCTGCTCTGTATGTATTTCACACATTCAACCACACAAATGTCGACATGATGGCTGGCCGGGGAGATAACAAAACCCACCAGACTCCTGAACAGGCAACTGCCCAACAACCATTAACTTCCTTGCACAGACATGCTGTAGACAAAGCCTTGGAAAGCGAAAACGGACACTTTGACCTCTTCCTGCGCTTCCTTCTCGGTCTCTCTCTGGAGTCCAGTGAGACCCATGTTTGTGGCCTTCTGAAAGGGAACATCTCACAGACCATAACAGATGAAACAATTCTGCACATCAAAGAGAGTATTAGAAATAACTCTTCTCCAGAGAGGTGCATCAACCTGTTCCACCGCCTGAATGAGCTCAACGATCACTCTTTAGTGGAGGAAATCCAAAGCTATCTGAACTCAGGAAGACTCCCAGAGTCTAAGCTCTCACCTGGTCAGTGGTCAGCTCTGGTCTTTGTGTTGCTGACTTCAGAGGAAGATCTGGGTGTGTTTGACCTGAAGAAGTACTCCAGATCAGACGAGGGTCTTCTTAGGCTAATACCGGTGATTAAAGCCTCCAGAACTGCTCAGTGAGTTCCCAGAGTCTTGTCTATATGAAGTTGGTACCATTGCATCAAATATGGGTTTGTAATTTACAAAAGACTAAACTATTGTGGCTTTTCCCCCAACAATCGTGCAGGTTGAGTGGTTGTAATCTAACAGAGAGATGTTGTGAGGCATTGGCCTCAGCTCTAAGCTCAACTGGCTCACAGCTCAGAGAGGTGGACCTGAGTGACAATGACCTGCAAGATGATGGAATCAAGATGCTGTCTGCTGGAATAGCAAGCTCCCACTGCAAACTGGAGACACTCAAGTGAGCTTTTTGTGGGCTGCAGACAAAACAAATACAGAGTTACTGGGCTTCAGAATCAGAGTTTCATCAAGTACATTCATCAAGAACTTAAAGGATTGTTAGATGCCATTGAGCATTAGATGTCCTTTCAACATTGTGTCTCTGTTTTATCTCTGATATCGCCCAGGATCTTTAAGCTGTGTGTTGCCCAGTTTTAGATCAAGTCACAAATATATTATTACACATTTAAACTCTAAATACCAGAAATATGCACCAGAGAAGTCTATATGTAGAGACAATGCTTTACTTTTCATAGACATCTACTAAACTTTCACTTTTAAATGCATCTGTAGTGATGATGATCATGATGATGATGATGATGTGGTACCACCTTTGAATGCCAAATCTTTTTAAAAGGCCGAAAGACCAAATGGGAGAAAGAGACATTTGCTGTGTTTGCAGGTTGTCTTTCTGTGGCATCACAGAGGCAGGATGTACTTCTCTAGCTGCTGCTATTCAGTCAAACCCACCTCATCTGAGAGAGCTGGACCTGACTTACAACCACCCAGGGGTCTCTGGAGCGAGGCTGCTCTCTGCTCTACGAGATGATCCACTCTTTAAACTCAAGAAACTCAGGTAAAGCAAAGCACAATGAGAAACATGCATTTGATTTGTGGGATACTTTGGCATTTTGAGTTTTATTTACTTCCTTCACCAGGAAATTACTTGCTTGGCAAATAATATTCTAAATGTCAATAGAGGCATTGCAATTGCATCACAAATTTGCTATCACTCGTGGCTGGCACAATCATGTGGTGGTCCAGAGGAGAGCTGGCTGTGTGCAAAACAGTCGGGCAAGAAAAACAGGGAGAGATAGTTGTGGTCTGGGTGTAGATCCATTCAGTCATGTTATGAATAGACGTGAAGAGTCTGATAAGGTAGAATTGTTTCCAAATGTAGGTCAAAAACAGCAGAGAAATTAACTGTGTCCATTCAGTTCTGTTGGGACAGTTTAGAAATACAATCAGCTATTTAAAGCCACTGTTGCCCAAGAGCTGAAGACCTCCAACATGGCCGCCAGAGGGTGCATTACATCACCTAAAAGCCACCTATTCTATAAGATAAAATCCAAAAGTTCATTAAACATTTCAATTTTGGGTATATTCATGTGTGTGTGTGTGTGTGTGTGTGTGTGTGTGTGACTCTTATCATGTCTCCACAGTGTGGACAATGACGGAGAGTGTTGGTTAAAATCTGGATTAAGGAAATGTAAGTGTGTAGCAAATGTGCATTACTGACCTAAATTCAATAAATTTATCTGAACAAGAAGCTGAATTGCTCTTTGATTACATTTAGGGCAAGGGGTTGGAAGAATGACAAACTCATATTATCATTTAACTCAATACTCCTTCTCTCATCAGATGCATGTGAGCTCACACTGGACCCAAACACAGCATGCAGATACCTTTTGTTATCTGACGGGAACCAGAAGATGACACGAGGGACAGCGGTCCAGCCCTACCCTGACCACCCGGAGAGGTTCAACAACTGGGGGCAGGTGCTATGCAGAGAGGGTCTGAAAGGCAGGCACTACTGGGAGGTGGAATGGACGGGAAAATCTGCTGGCCTCGGGGTGTGCTACAGAGGAATCTGCAAGAAAGGGGAGGGCAACGATTGTGTGCTGGGCTACAATGACCAGTCCTGGAGTCTCCGTGTTTATGATGACTGCTACAATGCCTGGCACAACAGAAAAGGTCAACCCATAACTCCACCGTCCTCAATCTCCAAGAGAGTAGGGGTGTATCTTGACTGGCCAGCAGGAACTCTCTCCTTCTACAGCGTGTCCTCTAACACGCTGAGCCACCTGTACACGTTCCAAACAACCTTCGCCGAGCCGCTCTACCCAGGGTTCAGGCTTTGGCACGACGACATGTCAGTGTCCTTGTGCAAGGTAGAGTCGTCTCTTATTCGCTGAGGAAATGCAGCAAAAGGCCAAGGAGTGGCATTTGAGCCAGCTTATTTATTTATATGAAAATGTCACAGATTATTACTTTCCCCATGGCTTTCTAAATACTGATGTTATTCATGTTATTTTAAAGCTAGCTTATTGTATGTGTCTGTTCTGTTAGATCCATATTTACATATGAAAACTGAAACAGTGCATCTGAAAGATACTAAATGTATTGGTTGACTTGGGTGACCACTGTGGAAATGGAGCCAGAAGTGAGGTGACAGTGTTGCGTTCAGGATCGACTGGCTTACAGTAGCTAGGTATTCAAAACTAGCTAACATTAGGTAATTGCTATGATAAGACAAAACGGTTGCTTGCATTGTGTAAATTATGGTTGTATTTGTCCTTGTAGAAGTAATGCTGCACATATACAAAATAAAACACATGTACAACAACATGGCTATTACTGTATGGAACAAATTGATCTGATTTCGCAACAATAACAAACATACTAACAGGTGGATAACGCTGCAGTAGCCGGAGTGATCTCTTCGTCATTTTGTCGCCTGCTTCAAGACCAAGGTGTGAGGTTTAGTGATTTCATAGGTTGTGCTTCTGTTCACCTCGTCTAATCTAGTCCTGTTATCGACGCTGGGCAGCTGAGCGGTGGCCAGCTATCTAGAGGTTAGCTAACTTCCTAACATATGCTTCAAATTATATAACCTCACCCATTTGGAAACTCTTTAAATGTACTACTGATAAAATATATGGTCATGTTCAGTTGGTTCCCAGTCTGTTTCCAACCCTGGCACTGCAAGACTGCCAGGTAGACCAACCAATCATCAAGGCTCATGGTCTTTCACCCTCTTGAGCTTAAATGGTGTGCAGAGGCATTGCAACCGCAAATGGTAGAGTGGGCACTTTTGTAGCTCATGTTGACTAGCTTGAAGCGTTTGCTCTGCGTTTCATGCATTTACCACCATGTGACTCCGTTCCTTATCCACTCAGAAGTCTTGGTAAGCCTTTTGCTGAGTTCACCAACATTATGACGGTGACATAGTGGAATCAGAGTAGTGAGGGAACACAAAGCTGCATTCTAGTTTTCTTGATGAATTTGCTGAAACCAACACTAGAAAGCTTCATTCAGGTTTCCCTATCATCTCAAGTTCACACTCAGATCAGATTCAGATGCACAATCAGATTTCTTGCCTCAGGTTTTCATGATCTTTAATCCTCCCTGACTGTATAGCTGAATGTAGATGTCATTACTAAAGCACACAGTTTCCCTTCTCCAGCTGCATGACTCAAGGCATTTTGAGATAGCAGTAGCCTAGAGGTCTGAACAATTACCACTGAGGTGCCCTTGAGCAAAGTTTAACCCAGTTTAATCAGTAGCCAACAGTAGAAGACTGGGTGTACCGAGCCCCCAGGTGTGTAACTTTGTAAATGTGACTGTGTTAAAAAAGAGCATGTTGAGAGCATGTTGAGCTGTTGATTTCCCCTGGAAAAAAATGTGAAAAATTGTAGAATCAAACAAATCTGATCCAGTATTCCTCCATTTTAGAGTGACCTGCCCATCAACCATCATTCAGCTGCTTCTGCTCTTCAGAGATGACTTCACATTCGACAACAAGCTTTTGTTGCATTTTGAAACCGATCGGAGCTGACTGTCATCTTCTTCAAAGCATGTGTATGTATGTGGGGGGAGAACATTGTTTTGCTGTCAGCCAATCAAATTGGCCTTAGTGGACCCAGGCATTTCTTGAGGTCATCATGAGGTAAACACATCCATCAAACCGTCGCCATGATGACTTTGTGATCTGACCTGTCATTGGACCAGAACATCAACACTTTTCAGTCACAACATAATAAAGGAACACACCTTTTGACGACTTGGATGTTATTCATGGGTAAAGGATTCAATCACTCACTCTTCACCAACTTCAATATCATCCTCAAAAAGTGGCACTGTCAAGATCAGACCCAGAATAATTGACATGTTGAGGGAAAGGAAAAGGGCTGGAGCAGGTTTTACTGTCTCTCATCTGTCAAGCAAGTCCAAGAACCAATCTAATCTCCAGTAATTATACGTCAGTTTTTCCAATGAAGATGGATGGATGGATGACACGTCAGATGAAAGCGTCCTCCAACTGGTACGTTATGAGACGGCAGGAAATGGTGGAATATTTCAGAGTTAGTGAACGTTTAAAGGAGAAATCACCCTAAAACACCTCAACACTGTTAAAAACATCTGTTTGTTATTTCTGGGTCATTTAGCTGTCTGGGGTTTTGTTCTTCTCCCAAACGTAGACGATGTGATGTTGAGATGTTTCCAGTTTGATATCAGAAAAACTCTCTTGCCTGCAACAAGTCGAGGGAAGTTCTCCTGGGGGTTGTTGAAAGGGAAACGTAGGAAACCGGTAACTGAAGTTGACAAGGCAGGTTGAGGGAAAGTGGGTACAACAAGAACTACTACAGTTCATAAAATAATTCCTGGATTGAACGTCACAGCTTGATATATAACAGCAGGATCTGAGGGTGGATCTTTACTGTAAGGTTGCTGTTTGTGCAGCTCAACGGAGCGCGGCACCAGTATTACCGTTAATATGTACTATCACTTTTGAGAAGAATGGGGCTCATCTCAAAAGACTCAAGACTCAAGTACCAGATAGGAGAGATCTGGTCTCATGTGTAATAGTGTCATCCACATTTCAGTTTTTAGGTGATTCTTGTCAAATCGTCACACTCTGCAAACAAGTTTAATCTGCTAATGTTTTGGTCGTGCTGCAGCTTCGTCAGGGTATTTGAAGGCTTTCTTTCAAAAAGGTGTTTTGGAAAAGGATTCCTACCTGAACTCCTCTGTAAATAGATGATTCTATCCTGAAAAACATGAACTGTTTTGTAAATAAAGGTCTTAGTAGTAGGTAATAGTATCTCTTACTTAGCTTTCATGTGGCATGAGGAGGGTTCAGTGACTTTGACATGGTATGACCTGCACCTTTGGATGTGGGAACAATCTTTCTGAATCTCCAGAGATCATGGAACGGCTGATAGAAAGGGACCATTTCATCAGTTCCCCAACGTGGCCCTCAGGTGAAGCTCTGTAACTTGACTCTTCCACTCAAAGCGTTGGGACATTCAATTCCTCAAGTATGTGACACTGATGAAATATTTCCTGGCAGCACTGCGATGCCTCGCCTGTAGAACTGTTGGGAGATAATCAGCGTTTTCACCTCCACCCTCCTACCGTGTTCTCATTTTGAATTCTCTTTCAACCGTGGCCCCATCTGGACCCATCAAGGAGAGGCTCTCTTGGTTTCATCCTTGAAATATTGAACGACTAACCTCCCAACCCCTCGGCGTCCAAACCAAGAGCCTCGTTTATTAAAGGTTTTATGATTAAATTCAAACAAAGCCGTGTGCGTACCTCAAACTTCACAGCAAAGTAGTTATTTAAGAGAACCAAGAGGTTAGGTGTCTGGCTCCCTGCTGGGTCCAGACTCAACGTATACACTGAGCAGGTCGATCCAGGTGAGCACTGGGATTCCTTCGTGATCTCAGGGCAGATGGAGATGAAGGATAGGAGGCGGATGGACTGGAGTTATGTCTGACAAAAAGTTTTAATCCTTTAATCAAATTCTTTTCATCCTTATAAAAGACTGCTGCTACCTCACGTCTACCCCCACAAGGAGGTCAGAGGTCAGGACCAGCTACAGAACAACACCTGGAGCTGGTGGGGATCCAGGGTTTTGCTTTTCAATAACCTGAGTCTGAGGGCAAAAGACTAGATGTCTGATTTGGGTTGCGGACCGAAAGCGTTCAGATCTCCAGCAGTATAAATTGATCTCGTTAATTGAGGTTAAATGCCAGCGTAATTGCTTTCTCCTCAGTGCCCTACAGGGAGCAGCGATTCCTGGTAAGGTGAAGACAAGAAAGCACAACACAAGGTTATTTTTCATTCACGGTCAACATAATTTTCACCGCTTGTCAAAAACAATATGAGTCCATTACAACAACGGCACGGGCCGTTACGCTCTGTGGGTGCAGTCCAAGCGTTTACTGTCATTTCTTACATCTCAGAGCTCGTGGGAAGGGAAGTTGATCTAGCAGAGCATACTGCTGCTTTGCTCTGATGGCTGCAGGGTGAGGTCAACATGACAGAGGTCTGACTTTAATATAGCACGGATGCCAGAGCCGAGGTACACCAGTGGAAAATAACACTCAGGTAAATGGAGTGTGACAGTACAGTACTATTAACCAGAGCACGTCATCGGTGTCCTGCTGAAATCTTGTATGTCCATGAATTTTTCAGGGTGCTTGCAAAAGTCTTCAGGGGTCCTGGAAAGGTCTTAAAAAGTCTTAAAATAAACTCAAGGCCTTAAATGGTCTTGAAGCATTGTTTTAGAGTTCTTAAACATGTTGGGTTTTTCTTGGGATCATATTCTCATACTCAAGACCAAAGCTGCGAAAGATTCCTGATTATCTTGTTCAGAACTTGCAGAGTCTCTGGCCCCGCCCACAATCAGTCAGTAAAAAACCACAACATTTTCTGACCTCTACCACTGAAATGAAGACGTAACATGCTAACTTTAACTGTATTCAAGACCATTTAAGGCCTTGAGTGTAGATGATATCAGACATTGTTAGACTGTTTCAGGACCAGCAGGCACCCTGCTGTTTGGTCACGGAGGCGACATTCACAGATCTCCGTACTCACAGCAGTTTAGCATGATCACAGCAACCAGCTGAGTTAATCTCCGTGCAATAAGCTGCTAGTGTAGGAGAAGGTAGAGCCGGGTGAGTAGTGACATGGAGGCCTCTTTAAGAAGCTGTCACGTCCCATCACCCCCCCTTCCTCCCCTTCAGATAATAACTGAGATCTCCAACAGCTACAGCCTCCCGTGCCGTCGTCTCATTAGCTCATCAGATTCCAAGCCGGGAGAAAAATTGCCTTTACAATTCGCCCTGTGTGCCGTGTCAAGCTGAGCGCTCTTACCTGAACTGACAGTAATTACAGGATGAAGAACGCCTCGGGCTTCGAGCCCTCCGGTTCAAAACACGAGCAGGAGCCCAGAATGCAGCAGCTGAGAGAGCAAACGCTCACGCAGAAACACACGCGTGCACTCAGGATGAACGTACCGGGTTCCACCAACATGTCATGGGTTCTCATGTGCTCATGATGTAGGTCACTGTGGTGTGTGGCTGTACATCATTTAGCTACTATTATGTGATAACTGCATCTTTAAGGAAGGTCATGATTATTACTATGTTATAACACAGAATTATTAGTAGTATTTTATAACATGTCAATATTATCCTGTGTAAATGTTGCATACATGTTTATATATGTTATATATATATATATATATGTTTTTATTATGTTTCATATTCATTTGTATTATTATTATTTTGTTTTCTCCTGATTGGAAACTTGATTGGATGTTGGTAGATTTCATTTTTATTTGACAAATATATAATTGTTCACAAAAAACACACATATACAGTGTGTATAAATATATATACACAAAACCAAAAAGCCACACACACATGCACAAGGATGCACACGCCCATTCACAATACACACACACATATATGCACACACACACACAGACAGATACACAGACCAGAGCAGAGTCGTCTTCAGGATAAACCAGCATTGACAGGTGTGTGTGTGTGAACGGCCTGTCCAGAGCTGTTCCCTTCACTCCTCAGAGAGAAACTGCAAAAGCCCACCGGTGTTGAGAGCAGGTGAACACACCACATCGCAGGAAAACCTCCATGAACCGTGACATGTTAAAAATAAAACGTGGAACGCCGTAACCTTGCCCCGGGTCGCTTCGGATCGCGAGGGAGAGTTTAATACTTCGGACACGCCCGGCTTTCCGCGGGATTATGGGGCGATAACCTCGTCGTAAACAGCGAGATGGGTTTCAAGTATTTAGCTGCTTATGAGTTTCCAGGGGAATCACACGCCTGATTCTCTACAGGACGTAGGGGTAAAATATCTTCAGTTTTCTGTTCTCCAGAAGTTTAATCACTTGTAATCACATACTCATAAACATTTCTATAAAACTATTGGAGAGAAGAACATGAACATCGACAATCTCTCCTCTAGTTTCAAATCAGCGTCATATTTACAGCAAACTACTTTGCTGGAGTCCACAGCAGGAAGGAGGAGCTACAGCTACAAAGCCAAGACTAGACCACTTTAGTTCATGTGGAGTTTCAGAGAAAGGCTTCTGTGACTAAAAGGCATCCATTAAGTCTTGCAAAGTACAATGTCCTCCACGGTACTCACCCAGCACCGTGTACTTACAGTGTTGTGAGCTGTGAAATTCACCTGTCAGCCTGTTCCTCACATCATCCCTCCTTCTCTCCCATATTCTTTAATATGCCTTTTGGTGGACCATTTTCCCCCGGAGTGCCTTACAGTAAGTACCATGAGGGCTTGGGAGTGTTAGTGCCATGGTCTGTCCATCCAGATACCAAGAGAATAGCGAGGGGAGGGGCCAGGCCTCGGCTTAAAAATAGAAATTCACTGATGGGAAGGATGAAGTCATGATACCAAGTTCCCACGCACAGCATCCAAAAGAGAGGGAGCTGAGGTTCAAATGATGGTGGAGATTTCATTCTGTGATGAACTGAGAAATACAAAAAAAGTGACCTATGCTTATAAAGACAACATCACTGTCAACCAACCGTGACCTCTAACAGAGTCAGGCTGGACGAGTGAGGCGCTGCTCAGCGAACCCACGTCATGTTGATTGCAGTGCGTATCCATCCACAAATAAACAAAGGGGATGCTGGGAATTTTGGTTTGGGGAATGTCACTAGTTCCGGATGCAGCAGGACTGGAGCAGAGCCTCACAATAACAATAATCACAACAGTGTGTTTACCTTTTAATGAAATATGAGAAAATCTAATTGAGTTTCTGTTCCTTGTATTCTGGTTCCAGTTCCTCTTCTTGTCTACTCAGAGTAAGAGTTGAAAGGCAGACTGAGCTGGGCGGGGGGGACTTTCTTAATAAAAAAGTATTTTAATAAGAGAATATTGGATTTGGAACAATAACGGAGGAGGCTTTGATTTAGTGGCTGCTTGGGAACAGCAACCAAGCCGAAGGGGCAGCGAGGATGAATGCCAATTAAAGTGAAATACTTTCAGATACTTTGATTTTGAGAAGTCACACGATATTCTTGCGGCTCTGAGTGGCTGGGTTTAGGTTTATTGGCCCATACAAATGATGAAAGGAGAAGAAATACAAGCTGTGCAGGTGAGATGAAGAAACCCCAAAGGGTTAAAGGGTTTCGCCTCAAAAGAAAAAGATGACTAACAGCTCTCAACAAATCCAGAAACTAGGAGGGGAATGTCCGCTAGCTCTCCTGAAACATGGAACATGAAGTATAGTACTGAAATGTAGTGTAAACCCCCTGTAAGGTCACATGTGTCTGCCAATGTGTTTGTGTTTTGGGTAGCAGCGCTGAAACACAGCCTGGTGGAAGTCGCAGCTCCTCCTGTTGCTAGGAGACGATTGAAAACCTGTTTAAAGTGTTGCACTCTTTTGAAATCTTTTAAAAGACACAATATGTAACTTTTCCCCTTGAGACAGGAAGTGTATTGTTAGTTAGTTGGTCAAGTTCCCGCCCCATCACCTGTCACTCATCTAGATGAGCTGTCCGGCACCGTAAAGCCTCCACAGACGCAGCAGACGACCAACGCTGATGTTCACCGTGTTTTCAACGTTCAGCTTCTCTCTTCTTTCTCTTCTTTCCTCCATGGTTGTTGGTGCTGTGACTTCCTGCTCTGTGGCCGCTAGCCTCACCTTGATAGCCACAACCAGCTCACCACTGGCCACGCCCACATGACACGCCCACAGCAAATGGTACACGCCTTTTCAACTGAAAATAAGAAGGAAAACACACAGCATGAATCATGTTTAAAAGACTTTTGAGAAAAGTGATCAAATATTAGAACAACAGAACAGACGGTGGCCTGTAATTGACACAAACAAAACAATAAAGTCACATTTTCCCAAAGTAGAGCAGTAACCCAGCCAACATGACCATGTGGGGCCCAAGTACCATCGATGGGTTGGCCCATCGCTAACCCACGTGGGCGCCACATGGACATGTTGGCTGGCTAATAAGAGTTCATGCTAAGGTAAACTGTTGCATACCCATATCCAGTACAGTTGGTGTGTTGCTTTCCTTATTTTTCATGGTTTTCCTAACGTGGATTGTCAACGTGTGTAATACCGAAAATGTCCAGCAGGGCCACCATCTCGCCAGCATGACAGCAGCCCCTCGTTTTCTCTCTGTATGCTGTAGCTGTATTGCTTGTGTTGCTTCACAAGCTATTGGAGTTAAATGAATTCAGCAGCAGCAACGTTTCAAAGTTTTGTTCCTTTAATTTTACATGAAAAACTATCAAATATTATTATTATATACGAGTAAAGATTTAATCGGAGCCTCTCTCGGTCTAAACATCCACTGAAGTGAGCAATTACTTGTTTTGAGGTAGTCGATAGTTGACCACTGAGCCAAAAGATCTGCAAATAATTCACCAGCAAATGATAGAAGTAGAAATCTGACCTCAGAACAGCCCATAGTTACGTGACACAACACGTACGTTACAGCAAAGAGGTGATTGGGTTCATAATATATTGCCTCGCCATGGCGTCCCCATAGACCTCATTCAGCTCCACATCATTATTGACCATCAGAGCTGTGTGTGTGTGTGTGTGGTGTATGTGTGTGCGTGTCTGTGGGTGTTCATGCATGTGTGTTTTACTTACGTCACTGAGGAGGTTGAAGGCCTCAGTCAGCGCTACGTCCAGCATGCCGATGCCTTTAGCAAACAGCTTGTCAAGGTGCACCCGGAAATGCTGGAAAAATGGTTGGTGGGGACATTAAAGTCATGTTGACAGAGGACAAAACATGGAGAAATATTTAAAGAAAAACATATATCAGGGTATAGGGGACTTGAGGTCATCACGGAGAGGAGAAAAGAAACCAGAAGGTAAGGACAAAGGAAACTAACGAATCACGAGTACTGCAGGTAAAATATTGATTCCTTCATAATAGAGAGAAATTAAATATAGAATATTTCATTAAACTTGATTTTCCATCATTTGTGTGTTTTACAAGGACCATCCACTCTCATCAGAGCAGAGATTGTACCAAAAGACTAATGGGCGAATTAACACATTATCTGGGAGTAAAATGTCACATACTTAATAATAACTCAAATAAATAATATGTCCTATTTTCCCTCCCACTCCCTATAGCTGAAAACTATTCCCTTTGGTGTGTGTGTGTGTGTGTGTGCGCGCGCGTGTGTGTGTATGTATGTGTGTGTGTGTGTGTGATCGTCCCACAAGGGCTAGATTCTCTCTCAGGCAATTAATGGAGTTTAATGTTGTCAGCGACCTAACAGGTCTCATCTGTGTGTCTCATTATTCACAACAGCCTGGAGGCAAAACACACTACACACACACTACACAGACACACACTACACACACACACTATTAGATCCAGTTGTTGGAATTTCTCTGGCCCTGTACATATCCCTGTAGCCTTTTACACACTTGGACGACATCACCTGCAGCAATAGAGACATTACATACAAGTTATGCTACTGTTGCTCATATTCTGGGGACAATTTCTCCTCCCCCACATCATCTTCCTCCCAGCCTCTCTTATGTTTCTTCCCGTCCCCCTGTCTCCCTCTCTGGTCCTCTCCTCCAGTCTTCTGCTCCTCTGGGGGAATAGGAAAGTCTCAGGGTGCCCAAGCAGCATAAGGCCATATCAGAGCTAGCTCACTGGGGAGTCCACACACACACACACACACACACACACACACACATACCAGCTGCCCTTGGGCTCATATCTGCGGTGACCACTTCCTCACGGCAATGCCACATCCTC
>CABFOQ010004133.1:21706-38886 GCA_900660455.1 Gephyroberyx darwinii | reverse complement strand
GTGTGGACGGATGTGCGGGACAGCGGTCGGTCCATCCACATGGGGTGAGGTGTAGGCGCGACGGTCATTACAGACCCGACGCTGTACACAGGCCAGATAAGCAGAACAGGACAAGATAAGGAAACATTGCTGGCTACAGCAAAGTGCAGCCACATATTCTGATGGCCCCACCAGAAGAAACAGAGTCCACTTGACAAAACATGAAACAAGAATTCTCTTGTTTTGTTGTGCACGTCTGAAAGCAGTGACTTAGTGAGCTCTTCCCATCCGCTGCGTTTCTGATGAGTTGGACACGGTTGAATCTGTCTGTCTGCTCATAACATGATTTGGTGTTAAGAAAATCCAATTAAGACACTAATGAGAGAGGCTATCAACTATGGCTGCAGAGGAGTTCCTGTTACTTTCCAAATCAACAATTACATTACATAGAATAATGGTGTTTAGTTTCATCAGTAACATCCCACCACTGCGCTCAATATTTCCATTGTAGAATAAACTTCTTTAAATACAGTATACAGTAGATGGAAATGATACCAAGAGAGAAGCGCTCTGCTCTTTGTACTGTGAATGTTTTTAATTAAGTGTTTGTATAGGGAGAGAGAAAGGGGCTGATGGTGAGGAGTCTTTCAGATAAGCTTCAACTTCATGCTTGAGGCTCCCTCCTAAGTTGTTTCTAAGCATTACACATTTTATTTTCTACACCTCTTCACTACGAGCGTCCCACTACCATGACACGAATCACAGTTTGCATCACTGTTTCCACTGTGAAAATTATGACAGACACAAGAAATTTATATGAATTACACTATAGTCAATGTAGAATTAGCAATTAATAAATAACATGAAAAAGCTGATATTAGATGTGGATGAATGTCATGGAGATCAGCTCAGCAAATAAGATATTATTCTAAGATGTTATTATTTTCCTAATTTTCTTAGTTTTATAGCCTTAAATTGAAAAGAATTTGGAGATTTGACTGAAGGAATATTTGTGATTATTTCACTCTTCAAGCCACTTATCCACCCACATGATGAATGAGTTTTGCATTATAATTCATCCTCCTCAAAGAAGAGCTAATACACAATAGGTGGAAATAGTACACTGTATTTCCATCCATTCATATTTACATGAAATTTACACTCATTTGCCGTAATTAAAACATTTGTCCGAGACATGTTTACTGTGGATGTTGTGAGATGAAAATGGATACCAGTAAAGTATACAAATGTATAGAAACGCATTGACAGTCATCATTTCTCTAACTGGATAAAAGACCATTGAGGATTTTCCTGGGTCGGCTTGCAAAATGACCCGTGCCAGCATTGGCTATTATACTACATTAGTCATCGACTCCTGGGACCACGCAGCCCTTATGGTTATTTCTCTCTAAATGGAGTATCACCTAATTCAAAATATTACAGAAACGTGTTTATCTGACTGCTGTGTGCTCACGTGCATGTGTATGGGCGTGTGTTTGTGTGTGTATGCGCCCGTATTTGCAGATGTGTGTATATTTGTATTTTTGCGCATGCACGTGTGTATGAATCCATTCACAGGTTTTGTGTACGTGTGTATATGTGTGTGTGTGTGTGTGTGGGTGTGTGTGAACCAATATTGGATCACCAGATGCGAAGGTCATTATTCAGCTGCTTCATAGTGATGCAGATAGTGTTTACTGTATCCAAGCGGAGCCATTAGACATCATGTCTGCTGAAATTTGGCTGTTGCCTCTCATCCAATAGATTGCTCCTCTCATCATCAACAGTGCAATCATTCTCAGTGATGGTAAACCACAGGGGAGGGGAAAAGAGCTGGCCCTCCAAGATGGATGTGTGTTATTGTTTGTGGGATGACAGTGTGTTTCAATCAGGTCCTCTGTGCTCTAATCCCAGGTAGAGCTGTTGAAGTGCTGAGTCAGTTACTGCTTCATCGATCCATCACAGTGGGTTAGTAGTGGGCAGGTGTAGTCCCCGGCTCCCAGGAGACAGAGGAAACACCTGCCCTGCACTGCTCGGGACTTCATCATCCCACCATTCCTTTGTCTCGTTCTGCCGGGAGCTCAACGTCGGGCCACAGAAAACTGTGAAAGCAGCACTTTCGTGGTCGTTTGTTGCCTGTACACAAAAATTAGGGAAGGGAGAGATGGTTTTCCCTTGCCTCCCACACCTGCCCCCGCCCTCGTTTCTCGCCCAGGAAGAAGGGAAATGCAGTGAATGGACCGCACACAACTGCCTCAGCTGCCTGGATCACCATAGGCTCGCACCATATAAATATAGAGCAGACGTGCACGTACCACGGCACCACAACAAAGTCCCCAAATCCTCATTTTATTACACAATCCCCAGGTTTTCAAAGTGAATCCCCCTTTTACGATAGCTGTACAGCAGGATGACTTTGGAGGTACATTGAGAGAAAGCATAGTGGTTATTATTACATCTGAGAGCGGTGCGCCAGCGAAGGGTGAGAGTCTATGTTTCTCCTGCTGCAGGCAGTCAATTAATGCCAGGGGGAAACACAGCACTCCTCCGTTGCTCTCTGCTGAGGAGCTGTAAATAAAGGTTTTTATTACACCGCACTATCTGGTTCTCTTCTCTGGACATCAATAGACCGATGCATTGGATTGTTTCCTAGTGTAATCACCCCTCCTACTTCTATTATTCACTGGAAGCAAGAAGAAAGGTCATGGTCGCTGCTCTAAAAAAGAGGAAAGTGTGACAGCCTTGGAATAATTTTTATACATGGTATTTTCCTGCCTACTTTGTTTCCACTTCACACAAATGCCTTGAATATGCCTTCTAATGCATTATTCCTTTGGAAAATTATTATTACGAATCTTTGACAAAGTGAAGCAAACCACCTAAAGCATTTTATTGCTCCCAGAGAGCTTTTCGAGGAAGCCAACCATTAAGGAATTCCTGTCCATATTTAGGAGATAAAGAAAAATATTACAAGCCCAGGCCTGACCTGCAGCTCATTAAAAAGGCTTTGCAATGGCCTGCTTGGCAATATCAATACACAGTGCAATGGCCATCATGTATCAGCCTAAAAGGATCAGTCAATATTAAAAATCAAACCAAGTGCATTGATTCCGTGTTCACACAACTCTGCCATTCTTTCTACCGTTCTTTTTGTGACGCCACACCATTGAATCCTTTATGGGTGCATTTCCAAGCAGAAAACATAAACAAGGAATGGTGAATTATGGGGGACAGAGAGCAGATTTCAACACACATGCCTGCAGAACAAGGTATTTTATTACTAATGCATATAAACAGCAGAAATACTTCACTGTGAAGGAGAGGGGAAATTTCGTATGACAGACAAAAGTGACAGAGAAGAATGTTAAATGAATCTATAGCAGCAGCTATAGATGTGAGAATAACTGATACTGTGAGTTTCTCTGTTTAGCCTGGGAGGACTCAGACTGCGCTGAGATGTTTATGTCTCTCATGAAAAACTAATGCACAGTGATTTCATTGCAAGGTTCAAACCCATTTTCATCAGTTTTCTTTTACTCAGAAAACAAATATTTATGGCAACACATTGGCATATATACAGTAATACGGTGACTGCAGTGTCGGTCTGTTAGTAAACATATAGTGAAATATATTTGTTTTATCAGGCTCTGTGAGAAACAATATTAAGACTAATTCAGCATATTGTTGTTTATTGCAGATCTACATAATCTTACCCTTAATCCTCTTTTAAATATATACCTTTAGTTTTATTTTGAGCCATTTTCCAGTAGATTTTCATTTTCCCATAAGACATGTTGTAGTGCTCACAATAACGAAGAAGAGCCTTGTGATGCATTTAGTATACTTCTACATTTTAAAGCATGTGTGTCTTGTGATGCAACTAATTCAATGGCATGTTGTAAAATGGCCTTCACACGCGCACACACAGGCGCGCATACATACACACACACACACACACACACACACATTTTAGTGAGTGAGAGAACCCAAAATGCAAGGCCACAGTAACCAACTTTAGCTCCTGTAAATTGAATGCTGATTCTATTTATATTTGGTGTGATTTACACCCAGTTTCCTCTATGCAAGTGAGCAGGAAACAGATGCTAGGAATTGTTCTTTCCCTAAATTCCTCAGAGAGAGATTCTGGTCAACACTGATGTGTGAGATTGGCTTTGTACTTGCATGCGAAAAGGTGGTAGACAGTGACTAAATTGACTCCCTGGTTTCCCAGCTCTGAATCTCCATTTCCTCAGAGTTTCCACTTGCGTACGTCCGTCTGCCCAAACCCAGCATATGACAGGCAGGCTTCCCTCATGGAGCCAAGTCTACGTTTTCTCGGGACAAGGTCAGCCTTAACACCCTCTGCACCACAGGCAATGGGTGTGAGGGTTTGTGTGGGGCATGAAGTTCATCAAAATAATCCAGGACACATGATGAGCAAGGCTAAACACATATAGCATGCTCATGGGTTGCTAACAAAAGTGTAAACAATGAAACCAGATGGAATATACACTATATTCACTTGATTTGTGTCATGTACAACATCTACAAAAGAGTAATTCCCTAAAGGTTATTAAGTAATTCTTTAAACAAATCATTAATTTTGCCACAGATTCCAATAATCAAGTACTTTTGCTATGTAATAACCAATAGACCAATAATCCTCACAATTACACTGATTATAGAAACAAATGGACTCAAATATAATTAAGGGTTTGTCATGTTTGCAAGTCATCAAATAGCCAGACTTGTGGCACAAGGGAAAAATAATAATTTAGCATCCAGGAAAATTGTTTGACATTTACAAGGTGATATGGATTTGAAAATAAAAGGCTCAGCTTTTCATGGACAATAGCGCCATCTAGAGGAGACTGAAAACCACATTAGACTCAACTGGTCAAAATATGGTGTATGCTATATTTTGTGTATGAGGGAATGTTATACGTGATGCACTGACATATCGTCTTCATATGAGTTATGAGTTAAAGTTTCTTAGTGTAAGTCATATTTTTAATACAATTATGATTGGCTTTATGCAGACAGCAAGGCTTATGTTGAAGCATTTATGGGTCCATTGCTCCATGGAAAAGGCCATTGTGTAAAACTGCATTGCTTGGTCTGCACAATGGACAAATGCAGAAGGCCCACCTCAGAAATTGGTTGTTTCAGGCATCATATTTGGAACTGGCACATTTCTTAGATTGCTATTATATGGTGCCACCTACTGTTGCATCAGTTGCTCTCAAACTGACCTCACTACTAAAAAAGATGATCAGTGCCATGATGTAATCCTCCACAAGTTAAAGTCCATGAGTCAAAAAGATTTGATTGTTTGCCTTTGCAGCACAATGCGTTTTCAGTTTTCAGTGCTTTGTTCTATTTATACCTCACCTGAACAGAATGAAGGGAGGAAAGGTTATATGTATGCCATGAGATTTACAGCTACTGGCTCCTCCCCCACTAAGATTTACTGTACATGAGATTTTTGCTGACATGGTGCTCTTCAATGGCTCACTCTTAGATATATGGCAAACCATAATTTGGAGGTTTAAAATGGGCATAAAACTTGTATTAATTATTTAATCATAGCCCTAAGTGCTGCCTTTTAGACCATGCAAGGGTTATCCCCCTCTATTTCAGAGAATGGTTACATCATTCATTTGTCACAGCCAAAATTATAATCAAATCCATGATTGCATAGTTGTATGGTAAATCAGTGCAAAACCAAGACTTTTTATGAGCATTATTAAATATTCCTTTTATTCAAGTTTAAATTTGTTATCACATTTGATGTAAATTAATTGCTAATTGCTGACGCTGATTTCCCAAAATGCCATATAAACGGACAAAGTAGGATCCGCAAGCACACAGGAAAGAAACGTCCCTAGCGGGGTGGCAACGTGGGACTTGTGATGTATCGTTGTGTCAGGGGGCAGTTACGTTCAAAGACTAAGGGGTGTGATCAACAACCAAACAAACATGTTGTCCAGAGGTTGGGGCAAGGAGATGTACACAGAGCATCAATCAAACTACATCTGCAAGAGACTGATACTGTAGTGTTCACTCACACCTCTACACTCAGCTCAGCTCCCTACAAATCGTTGTCTTCCAATTACCAGATTATTTATCAGTCACACAGTTCACGGTGGTCACAGGCTAAGGTTATCCGTTGTATCCGAATGTAACACAAAATAAGGCAGACACAAATTTAGTCTTTCCCTTGGACTAGACTAATGTAAACATACTGTATTTGTACTTCTAACATGCGGAGACTCATCAGAAACATACTTTTGGTAATGCATTGTTCAAAATGCATGTAAAAATGCCGATGAAATAGAAAAAGGTCAAGATAGTATCTCAACCAAGCCAGAGCCATCGGCCACAAAGCCATCGGCCTCAGAAGTATGCAAGTGCTCAGAATGAAAGACAGATTCTGCTGTGCTGAGTTATTATTACATGACCGCATAATGGCTTCCAAAGCTCGTTGGGCCTTTTTCTTGTTTGTTCCAATATCCATGCTAAAAGAACAGTTTAAGTGAGCATGACATTTGGACACGGTCTTTCCACTGCTGAACAGGCATTCGCTCCTGCCAAATGTAGCCCTGTATCATCAACAATACCAATACCAGCCTCAAGTGGTGCAACAGAGATATGGGAACTGAGGCTTTTGCCCATTTAATAGCACACATACAACAAACGCACTGACAACAACTGAATTATTTTGCAAGAATATTCCCATTAAGAATAAATTGCAGTTGTTTCATGCTCATGCATTGCATGATAATCAAACTCTGACTTCTCTAAAAATTAGAATTAGGATCTTGATGTTACTGCAGTCCCTAATTAAGAGTACGCTCTGAAGCAGAAATAATGTTACTAGGTCCTCACTCTCATTAATAGTTTAATTAAGGAATAAATGTGCTGTAACAAATGTAACTGCTAAATTCATTGAAATGGTAGTCTAATATACCTGATTTTACAATGATTCATTTATTGGTAGTTTTTTTCCCAATCTTTCAACATTGTGAGCAAAGGCGAATTAAATGAACATTTACTCACCGATCATATTTGCCACGTTGCAAGCATGTCAATGTATTCATCTCCCATAAGCATGTACAGTAACTGCAATAGACTAAAAGAAGCAAAACAGAGTCACAGGCAGTCCCTTGAATTTGACGTATGGACTGATAATAAATACTCATCATTAATGGTGTCAGAAAAACATTAGCCTTTTTATTGGGGCTGTATTTTTCTCACACACTACAATAAAGTTAATGACAGACATTGTCCAAACCATAAAACAGTCATAAATTTGGAGATGCTGGTCAGCTTCAACAAGGTTCACTAGTGTCTGGCACATAGATCATACTCGCCCAATCAAGTAGTGAGAGAGGTCTAACTTGAACAGAAAACATGTAGGCATGTTACGCTCCCACACTCAAATCTGAATACCATTGAATATCAGCCTTGAAATGTTTTTCTCCAGGTACTGGGACAGTTTGTTCTGCAGAAGCGGACATTCACTATCTCCCATATCCAGGTAAAAGAGAAAACTCTTGATCTGTCATGTCAGACCAAAGTATATCTCCACAGAGAAGGAATTAGAAAGCATGGTGAGTACAGGTGACGATGCAAGTGCCTAAGGTGATGTTATGGCCAACAGAACACTTTTCTGTTTTGGACCTAAAAGTGCGACAGAATACAGCTCATTTAAATTCATTCTCTCACTCACTGTAAAAGAAGAACTAAATACTTAACTCCTGGACTGCACCAGCTATGGAGGTGAGAATATCATGGTAATTGTTAATTAAGTGATATTCCCTTTTAACCAGCAGGTGGCGCAAACTATCCTTTTTCACAACACAAGGTAAGACAGCAAGAAGGGGCTAAGTGAACTAATACAATCTTACACTTTAAGCAGGGGTGGTAATCTAAATGATTTCCATGGAGATGTCTCGGTAGCTATCTTGTACTGTCGTCTTGGCAGGTAATATAGTTCCTCTCAGACCCACAGCTCGCCTCACGAACAGAACAGGGTTCCTTGTCACGTGATCGACTGCGTTCTGCGCCTGTGGACAACTGCGAAATGGAGGTAATGTTGCAAATGAAATATATAAAACGGTGAAGTAGTGGCTATCTAATAACGAAGTAGCTGAGAGTGTAAATATGCATAGTAATACCTCATAATTTACAGCTTTTATACAGCGTTAATATCTGCAAGAAATGAAGCTCACGCTTGAGCGCTGTTCATGTTGGCTAGCGTCGTAGCTCAGATACCGCTAGTTATCACAACGAGCTAGCACCGGATAGCTAACAGCTACTGCTGGGTCATGTTTGGGTTGACGCTTAAACCAACATTGACGTTGGCAAAAATTAGCCCAAGTTAGCTTTGATAGCTAATGGTTTGATTGGATACCCAGTAATAGCATACTGGTCGACCTGCGGGACTCCGCCTGATGTTAGCTAACGGTAACGTTAGCTGTCAAACCTAACCTCCACTTAGTGAGCGCTAGCCTCGTTGTTCAGTGGCGGGCCTCAACCTGGCTTCGGCTTGTACCGTACTAAAACATATTAACAACTGAAAATGCACAATGTTTTGGACGGGTTCTGGTTTCAGTTGTCCGTTTAATCCACCTGACAGCTGTCAGTGTTGTCTCAGCCTGCTGCCACAGCGACACGGCCACTATACACTGGTGTATGGGCTATGTGTATTCAAAATAAAAATCACAGTATAAAGGATTTGGTACCTCACTGTAATTGCACTCATGTTTGACATATGTTCTAATGTTTCTATAGGGTCGTGAAACTAAAGAACCTGAACAGCTCAGAAAGCTGTTTATTGGGGGTCTGAGTTTCGAAACAACTGAGGAGAGTTTAAGGGCCCATTTTGAGCAATGGGGGACACTCACAGACTGTGTGGTATGTATTTTTTGTGTAGCCTACACAAAGTGGAGGCTAAAAGCGCGCTGTGTTAACTGTAGTCCCACAACAATAATATTTTGGTGTTTTAGGTGATGAGGGACCCAAACAACAAGCGATCAAGAGGGTTTGGCTTTGTAACATACTCCTGTGCAACGGAGGTGGATGATGCCATGGCAGCAAGGCCTCATAAGGTGGATGGCCGAGTTGTTGAACCTAAGAGGGCTGTGTCCAGAGAGGTAAAAAACAACCGAGAACTAGGCACAGATTATAAGGAAGCGAATCATTATTTTATGGTTTGTGGTGTGCTCATGGCCATGGTCTGTTTGTTTCAGGACTCTTCTAGACCGGGTGCACATCTGACAGTGAAGAAGATCTTTGTTGGCGGTATCAAGGAAGACACAGAGGAGTACCACATTCGGGAGTATTTTGAGATATATGGAAGGATTGAATGCATTGACATCATGGAGGAACGCTCAACTGGAAAAAAGAGGGGATTTTGCTTTGTCACCTTTGATGATCATGACACTGTGGATAAAATTGTTGGTATGTTGTTGTGTAGAGTTTGACTGGCTGTCACTAAACATTAGGAAATGCTGTGAAGTCTTAATGTTTTTCCGTGTTTACATTACAGCCCAGAAATACCACACAATCAACTCCCACAATTGTGAGGTCAGGAAAGCTCTCTCCAAACAGGAAATGATGGCTGTGTCCAATCAGAGGAGTAAGCATCATCAAACTAGAGTGAAAAGAGCTATACAGTTGTTGAGTATGCTACACCTAGCTGACTTATTTAGAAGCAGTGCACTGCTGTGTGCTGTCTAAACATGGTGTCCTTCATTTCAGATAGAGGTGGAGGATCTGGAAACTTCATGGGCAGAGGTGGTGACTATGGGGGTGGTAACTTTGGCCGAGGTGAGTAGCATTTGCACATGTGGGGGAGGCTGTCTTGGTTGACACAGAGCTGCAAGATTAAACAAACAGGTCACAGTTTTAATGCACAATTTAACTTACCTCCTTGTTTTTCAGGTGGCTATGGTGGAGGACGAGGTGGTTATGGTGGTGATGGCTATGATGGATATGGTGGAGATGGTGAGCTGTTGTTGTGAAACTTAATTTTAAGTAGTGTAATGGATTCGTCTTCACACTTGATTTTGCAACATGTATATGTCCTGTGAACATGTAATACAGGTTTCATTCTCTTGATTACTTGCACAATGAAAATGAATTACAAAATTATTATGGGTATAATGGTCATTTGTCAGTTGACATTTACTTGAATGTTATGATTGAGCTTATGTTGTATGATTGTGTTATCCCAAGCTAAGAGTTGCCAATGTGTCTTGGCTCTCCAGGTGGAAATTATGGTGGAGGACCTGGTTATGGAGGAGGCCGAGGGGGCTATGGAGGTGGTGGTCAAGGATATGGGAACCAGGGCAGTGGATTTGGTGGTGGCTATGACAACTACAGTGATGGCGGTACTGCTTTTTTGTTTCCCCTTTCATCACTTTAATAAGCTGGTTGTATCCTCATTCTTTTACATCGGCATTTAAGACATAAGGTTAAATCCAGCACTTAGTTTAAGCGATAGCAAAAGCACAGTATTTGACACCTGAAAGGGAACACTGCCTTGAAACCAGACACTTGTGACTTTAGGAAACTTCGGTGGAGGCGGAGGTGGTGGCAATTACAATGACTTTGGGAACTATGGTGGACAGCAGTCCAATTATGGCCCCATGAAGGGAAACAACTTTGGAGGCAGAAACTCGGGAGGACCCTATAGCGGTGAGTTTTGCCTCCCAACCCTGAGTGTCAGGATGAGATTTCCAAACTATATGTCAAAAGTATCATAACCTTGTCATTTCACTTGAAGATTAATTTAATTTTGTGGTGATCAATCATTGTTCATTGCAGGTGGCTATGGCTCAGGTGGCGGTGGTGGAGGTGGCTATGGCTCACGACGATATTAGTTTTTTGATGTTTTGGTAAGTTAAATTCAATTTCACACTACCCTAGTGGCACGGTACAGAGTGAGCACATAAAAGTGTAGAATAACTATTTGTTCTATCCTGTATCCATTCAACAGGCTTCAGTTCATAGCAGGAGAGGCGAGGAGGTGAGCAAAGGAATTGTCAGGAAAGCTGCAGGTTACTTTCAGGCAGTCATCTGAAAGGATTAGAGGAACACAGAAGTCAGAGATATTACTGCCGCTAAATCGGAGATGTTTATGGAAAAAAGGACTGTACACACAAGACATTGTATGAGTGTAGATGATACCCTTGCTTACTTGTGGTAGATGTTTCCTACTAAACAATTTTCCCTTTGTGCATCTAAAGTGTGTGTATTGTGCCCATGGTATCAGGGGTAAAGAGAAACTTTTTTTACCTGAAGTCAGTTCTTAATATAATTTTATGTTTTTGTTTTTTTCTGTAGATTAGATTTCTGCTGGTCTTTTCATCTTTTGTCTTTTAACTTGGTTTTGTCAAATTGCGTAGATGTATCGGGGCCCTGAAATGAGCTAGAATGATCATTTTTTTCTTTGAAGTATTATGATTGAAAAATTGCAAGTGTCAAGTGTATTTTGATTTTGTATTTGAAGCACAGTATGTATTTCCTTCATAGTATTAGTGTCAACAAATAAGCAGATTGGATTAGAATTAAGGGAATGCTTCACTTGTTCACAGCAAACAGAATTCTAGATTGTTCAAATATTTTGAGAAGTAGAAAACGAACAAATAAAATTGTGTAGTAAAGTGCCATGAGGTTCAGTGCATCATTGGTCCAGAAAAGAGTTGTTAATTTTCTCTGTTGCCTGCTTATTGTAACTATGGAGTTTAGCAAACCAGCCTCTCCAGAACGATTTTTCCTTTTTTTGGAAGTATTTTTTTAAAGACTATTTTTTTTTACCTGCTCAATGACAAGGGAGTTTTGGGTAGACCTAGGGCAGGGGCCCATACACCACCTATGCCAGTGTTGAGCAAGTAGGATTATTACAGCCACAAGCTCCTGCAGTTGGGCCCTCAGCGTCGCTAGTGTGGAAGATTGCAGATGACTATCAGACAGGACGTCTTCAGCCCCAGCACAGTGGACCAGTCAGCATGTTGAGAGAGAAAAGAGAAGGCAGCATCAAGCCCAACGGCCATGGAGGGAAGCTTGCAGTGTCGTGCCTGGTAGTGAGCATCTTTTTTTTCAAGGCTAGCTAAACCTTCCAGCAGCTGGTGCTAGCGAAGAAAGACTAGTTCCCGGACACATTGGAGACCCTGTTGAGTCAGAGATACTGCAGTTTACCCGCAAATACTAGTTTTCAGACGTAACAGGAAAAGGGAGTGAGTATTTCACACAGGCTTACTTAAGAAGAAGCAGGTAAGAGTAACCACTTTGCTTGATTTGCAGATTTGGAAAGAAGCATTACTTCCCTTCTTGATGAAAATCTGTAAAGACCTGATAACATGGAAGGTTCTGGATGGGTAAGACTTGTTTTTCAAAATATTATCCAAGCCTGCTCATATTGTAAGCTAACCCTACACACCAAGAAGTGATACTAAGAGGTGCACGGGTCTTTAAAGGTAGACTGAGCAGGATGACGTACGGTATTGCTCCTCGTTTTGGCTTTGACAAGAATCGACCTGTTACTGTATATCACACTGCTTGGTATACCTTGAAGGCACAATGTATATTAATGTTCTATTACCCTTACTATAAGTTGATTAGCTCTGATAGTTGTTACTAAATAAAACAACTACAGGGTTTCCATGCCTCCTGGAAAAACTTGAATCTTGCAGAAGACTAGAATTCCAAGACTACATTTAAGTTATGGAATATGAAAACACAAAGAAATGTATGGATGGTCAGCGATATCAGAAGGTCCTTGCAGGTCCTTCTCAAGTCACTAGAAATAAGGTCTAAACAACCTGAGATCATCTAGGCTCGGTCAATTTGATTAATACTGTGTTAGGAAAATCATTGAATGAATGGGAACCCTGAACTATTGCTAGTTATTTGAGGGTGTAGTCATTTAAGTTGACACGTTTAAATCGATATTTTTAAAAGTAAATTTCATATTGTTAATTTACATTGTGGATAATTTCACCACAATGATGTATCAAGTTATTTTTAGCCTTGGTAGTAAGGCCTATGTTGGGACGTCAATGTTTCAACAGGCAGAAAGGGCATTGCTGTAGATATACTCAAGGATAAACACAGAGATGTGTATGAGAACAGTAAACTAACCCACAAGGTCACCTACTATAAGGGCTACTACATGTATTTTAATAATTTCCACGACATGAACGTTATTCATGTTAGGCAGAGATTCCTCTCTACCCAGTCTCAAAAGGCCCTGTGCTTGCCAACATTGTTAATTCAAGTGTTCCTCAATTAGCTGAAGGATAGTATTTCTACCAGGAATGTGTTTGACCCACCTCAACTCCATTTCACATAATGAACCCGGGCTTGGCAACGGCACTGCAGTCTGGGTGAACTACATTGCCTTAACAGAAAGCTATGCACAGTATAAATGTGACATGTTCTTAAATAAAAGCATCTTGCATCAAGTGAGTGATTTATTTCTGCACATTTGCAAATGAAGTGTTTCGAACTCCGGCTGTAACCGAAGCAAAACATTTTACCAGCAACATGTAATGCACACTACAACCGGTTCCCAATGTCAAGGTCTTCAGGTTTCATTGTTTGGTTTTCTTTCGCGTTCACACAAGTCCTCCTCCGGTTTGTTACCCTGCCCACCAGTTTTGTTTGCCGCAACTGCTTCTGAAGTTTGGTCTGAGTGGAAAATGGGCTTGGTGTTCAAAGGTAGTGTTTGTGTGTGAAAGTGCATGAAGAGCAAATACTGATTGTGCAGGGCTTTGCCTTTGAACGTGTTTGCCCGCTGAACCATTGTGAAGTTGTTGTGCATTGGTTCACATGCAGCGTACAGTACGGTAGCTGAACAATTGTGTTCACTGTGTAACATAATGACTACAGTGGGTGTGATGTCTTTGGGAGGGGTTATAGGGCTTACCGGGTATACTGGAGTTTTACAGTATTACAAGATTTGGGTCATAGGCCAAGTTTAGTTCACTGTATAAACTGCTTTGCTCACTTAAATGAATACAAGGTGATTGTATGAAAAGGGCTGAAGCCTGTAACGCTGCTACTTTGGCTCAGATGCCCTTTAGGTTTCTTTCTTCATAGTAGAGCCTGCACAGATGACCATGTGGTAAGTTATGCAATCATTCCTTAGACCATATGTCCATCTGGCATCAATCTACAACAAGCTCTAGCTGCAGTTAAACCACACAATGTTCAGTTTTCAGAAACTCTGGAGACCAAATGGCTATACGAAGAGTTTATTGAAAAGCACACAAGTCGGGGTTTTAAAAAAAAAGAACTAGGCAGCAAATCAAAAGGTAAAGTTTATAAGACAGACACAAGCAACAGTGATTGAAACAAAATCATTAGCATACTGGAACATATATACAGTAAAATACATCTTCTCAATCTCAATAGCAAATAATGTTGATATTTACAAACAATATTGGTAAAAGAATCTCTGAGGGTATTAGAAAGCAGTACAAAAGAAGTAAAATATCAAAAATATTACAACATTCAAGAGGAGTAAGCAAAAACTATATAATAGTTCTGCTGATCTACTTACGCTTAAAGCTGAGCAACTACAAAGTTATTGCATAGTAGTATTACTATGATAATGCAGTACCATGTTATAAAGATAAGTGCTTGTCTTTGCTCTTGATGAGTGTCTTTTTAATGCGAGGGACAAGGAAGACGCTGCCGTCGGTTGTCTGCTGCAGGGAGTAGTGAGACGGGGAGTAGGAGTTTCCCTCCTCGTCTCTCAGCATGCTGAAGACCTCCAGGTACAGGCTGTTGAGCTGCTGCTTCATCTCCCGCAGGCTGCTGTCGTTCTGGCTCTTCTCTCTCACTAGGCGCTCCTTCTCCTCCTTCAGCGAGTCCAGGTCGTACTCCAGCCCCACTATGTTCTCCATCTTGCGCTTGCGGCAGTTCTGGGCGGCTACCTTGTTCTTGCCGCGGCGCCGGATGTCTCGGACCAGGGCCAGCTGGGCCTCGTTGAGTTGGTGCTTGGACATCATCTCGTTGAAATCGTCCACAGGTAGGTTGATGATCATGTCTACGGTGAAAGGGATTTGGAGGGCCTTAGCCCTCTGCTCGTCTCTGGAGAGACGCATCTCGGAGCGTTTCTTCTGCTTGTCTTTCGTGAAGGGAGCATTGTCGTGGCCGGTCTCCTCTACCGGCTCCGTCTTGTGGTGTTTGGGTTTCTTTTCATGCTGTTGCTGCTGCTTACCTACTGGTACCAACACAGAACCTGCTGGCTGGAGGTCATCGGGTTGGAAATTCAAAGAGAACATCTCTGAGTAATCGGATTCTACACTCCCAGGGTTGATGTCTGTGTCCTCCAGTTCTGAATCACTGTAGCCAAAGGACCCATCGCCATATACAGATTTCTCAGGGGAACTGGCATTTGGGCTTGTGTTCAAGGAGATCCCTGAATCTGAGTCAGGCAATTCTGCCATCACTTCTGGTTTGCATCTCTCAAATGTATCCCCCGGTGAGAGGCTGTGAATGTCCACTGTTTCAAAGGGGGGCTTGTTTGGTATCTCAGACAAGGTGCTGCTTTCATTCCCCTCAAGGCCATGTTGACCACCACTGCTTTCTTTTGTACTGAGAATGGGGTTGGGGTAAAATATGTCACGGAAACTTTCTGCATCAAAATTGGGTATTGTGGTTAATGGAGGGGCTTTCACTGTCATCTGACTGAGGTTGTCTGGTGGGGCCGCATTAGGAAACGCTCCATCGTAGGCATTAATAAATTCAGGGGGACAAACATCTGGGAGATTAGGCAATGGGTAAAAAGTGTAGTTTGGGTCCTGTACTTCAGGGCTATTTGCAGGAGGATATGTCGTCGTCTCCAGAGTGTCCTCCATTTGCATGGTCAGGCAATGCTAGAAAAAAAAGACATTTGGGAAACATTAGAGTAAGTACTGACCAGCCTAGCTACAAAACAATATAAAAAGTAATGATTTTATTACACTTAAACATCAGAAGCTTAAATCCAAGGCTAGGGTTAATGTAAAGATACCAGCACTGGGTTTGTGCATTTGTGTGTGTGCATGCATGGCTGGGATGTTAATTTAAAAATGATCCATTACAGATGGTTTTGTTTTACGTTAACTCCATAGTTAAAGTAAAACCCCATAGTTCAAAACAAGCCCATAACTTAAATTTCCATCCAAATCCAATACAATGGGAACTGAAGCAATCTTTTCCAATTTACAGACTTTTAATAGTAGTATTATCCTCATGCGCAACACACAAATAACAATTACTTTTTAAGCTGGGATAAATATTTTACAATTAGATATTTTTTCCATTTCAAACTTTAAAAGAAAGCATCTGTAATCTGACTGTTTTTCCACCACCAGATTTTTGCAATCAGAATGCTGTGGTTACCCGCTAACCACATCGCCATGTGCTCACGTGTATGATTCACTTAATGGTAAAAAGCTAAATGAAGTAAACAATCTTCCCTGCACCTGTGTCACTTTGTGAGACTGGTGAAGAAGAATGGGGCATTCGGCCTTAACCGTTGCACAGCAGGTCCAACTGACGGTGGTGTTATACTGAGTAACTCAAGGAGAGTTGTGCGCAAACTCAGACAAAAACGGAAATAATCCGGATGTAGAAACCACTCAGGAATCAGTGGACCAGAGACAATATCATCACAAAGCAAATTACAAACTGCCTATGACTCATGTCCAAATATCAACAGGAACTCAAAGGAAAAACAAATCCACACTAATCTTCCATACACCCAGCGCAGAGGAGCAAAAACACACATTTGAAAGCAGCAGTTCGAAAAGTGGGGCATTGGATTTGTGGCACTTTGATACGACCAAGCAGAGAGTGAGCTGACCACGACAATGTGAGCCTTGTCAGGATCAGAGCACCCAGTCAGAAGCAGCACGGAGGTGATTGTAGTCCAGTCGGTTCAGAGATGTAGCGAGAGATCGAGGCAACAAATGGAACACTGTTCCAACCAAAAAAGCTAATGGAAACAGAAAGGATTACGATTCCCTCCATCAGCTGCCTTCAAATACAACTGATAAGGCTGCTACTCCACAACTAGTGAGTACGAACCCAAACGCTCCCGCCAGAAAGGAAAGGTGTCGGACTGCCGCGGCCCCTGTGAACAAGAGGTCTTGTTGTTCGGCCAGACAAGGCTAGCGGCTACCATGATATAAACTGCATCA
>CABFOQ010004133.1:7044-17843 GCA_900660455.1 Gephyroberyx darwinii | reverse complement strand
ACACCATACCAGACATCTACAAGAACAAGCTTTAAGAGAGCGCGAGACTCATGTTTGCCAGTTTATCAATGTGCGGATTACATCAGTTTGTCTTTCCCAGGCCAGACACCTCGAGCTCGAGCCCGTGTTTAACAAGTTTCTCCCTGTCGGCGGCCAGACAGACGGCCAATGACTTGCAGAATTGAACGCTGGGCAGAGGGTAACCTTAATATTTCAGAGTAAAACACGAGCTTGTGTTTCCTCCGGTGGCCTAGGCTACGTCTGATCTGTTAGGTCTGCTCTGTGTTAACTACGCTACCGGGTTAGGCCTAGGCTGTCTCGTAGCGTATCGATTAAGTCAAATGAAGGAAATAACCAAGGAGCAGCAAAAGTTCACCCAAACTAGACAGTCTGTTGTTTTCTTATCAAATCGTGTTAAGCGGAAAAACGACAACAGTCAACGTCAGCCGATGTGTCCGTGCTAATAATCACTTTACATATTGTGTAGATATTTACCTGTTGACTGGGATGGATTTCGGGCACCTCAATTTCCATCATTGTGGAGATCTCCCTTCGCGTAAAGAAACGTCTTATGATCAAAAATAAAATGTGTGTATTCCTCAAACAGCAAACTAGAGCGGCGGGCCACCCGGAGACAAGCAGTCCGGCGTCACGACGTTTGGCGCTGAGGGAAATATTGCTTCTAATCTATTGAAAATTACGGAAAACCCCAAGCAGCATGCTGGCCCTGCCCACAAGCTGCGGCAGCCAGTCCAGCCGAGGTGGGATCGTCCCCTCCACCGGCCTATGAGGCGATAAGGGCTGTGCATGTATTTAGACGCAATCAGATTGTAGTTACCAAACCCAGCATATTACACAACACAGTTAGTGTTTTAATAGAAAAGTCACAATGCACTCGGTGGTTAAACAAAACTCGTACGATCTTCTGAGCTTCTGACAACAAACGGCAATTAAAGGCATGCTGATGAATCATTAAGATCTGGATTAAATATGAGCGTTTTTATTTTTATTTTTTATTTTAAGACGTTTTAGGCTTATTCTACGTTAAGTCGCCAGTTGTGAATTAGCGTTAAAGTAAAAAGTCCACTTCTCCTGTAGTAAACAAATCATCAGAGGAGATTTGTCTGGTATATAGCGCCCCCTGCTGGCTGCCATGACTAGCATGGAGGTGGAGGCCCTGAGGCCCTAATGTCCCGTGGGGACACATCATCGGGACCAACTGGTGGACACGCAGAGCTTGCTTAGGGTAGGGAAAGAATAGCACGTAGTGAATCGCTGTTTTAAATGCCCTATCAGGATATACTGGCGAAAAACAGCTGTTGTAATCTTGTAATAATTGATCCTATAGAAACAGTAGGCTACAGCAAAACTATAAACCATAATATTGTATAGGAATATTATATTGGTACCATAGGAGATTTAAAAAAAAAAATACATTTAAGTACGATACGCTCACTATAAACTCACTACTGAGTACCGCAGGCACACTTTAAGTTAGTACAGGAGTATTATAGCAATATTATAGTACATTTTGCGTTAGGGTAATGCTTTAGATTGATCTAATATCTTGATAACCCCGTGTTCGTTGTTAACTCACAATGGCCTCTTGTATTTTAGTCGGTGACACCAAGATTAGTACTAAGGACAGTTCTAAGTGTACGTCAAGTCTAAATCTGAAACATTCTGACACCTCAGCGTAAGTAAGAAGTTGAATCGCGACGTAATTAAGTAGCGTCAAGGTAATAAGGTAGACTTTAGTCCTGGCTATAGCACCTATCTGTAAAGAACCTCACACTATAGTGCAGCCCACTGTGCTCCTGCGTGAAATTACACTAAAAAGTCTATTTTTTTCTTCAGGCGCGCTCATGAACACGCGTTCACGTTTGGCAGCTCCACGTCGACATTCTTCCAGCTGCAGATAGTGAACTGCACAGGGCTGGAAGAAGAAAAGGTAAAAGCGGCACAAGACACCTTACGATTAGTGTACTGCAAGTCCGCAGACGGACACCAACCGCAGTGAAAACTGGCGTTGGCACTGTTGATGTGGCCATGGGCTGCAATGTTTTCACATCGATTTTTTGCTTTTGCATTTTGTGATCTAGACTATTTGCCCCTCGTGTTGGATTGCAGCTGGCCCCTTGCGTCTACCTCTATCAGGTACAGTATGACTTGCAGAACTTACTTTTGCCTTTTATATAAATATTGTCACGATAGTGATTGGAATATGGCATTGATTGTTTTATTATCTTATTTTGCACTTTGAAAGTTACTGCCAATTAACTGCTGTTGAAGTGGCAAGTGTCCTAACTACCTTCAAACTTAGAGAACTCAATACTCCTGGAGCTCAGCTGGCCTAGTGCATATTCTTCATAGCTATCACATTTACTTACATTGTTTAGTGGAGCTATTATTCTCCGTTATTCAATTCAGAAAGTTGGTGGAGCTCAACAGGTAGAATCAATATACTCAAAGGCTTACAGCCACAGAAGTGAAATGATTGGTATAAAGTTAAATGAGTCCAAATTTGGAGTCTTTTAAACATGTCAGCTGATTTAGAGACCGGCCAAAATGTTAACTTTACAACCTTGAAGATGACCATGGTTGAAGTGGTGAGTAAACACATGGTAGAGTCTCCGGTCAACAGTCCTAAATAATATTTAGTTATTTAGTCATTAGTGAAGAGGGCTGACTCTATGTAAGAATGTCCACTAGGCCTACCTTACCTATCCTATGTGGCTCCTGGGAGGACTTACTCCACACCAATCCATTCTATGTAGGCCCAGTCCTTAAATCACTGAAGTCTTGGCTCCTTGTTATGCTCTAGTCTAGTGAAGGTTGCAACTCAATAAAATGAAGAAAGATATTATTAGAAACTTGAAAGGTATCATTCTCATTTGTTTTCTATTCCCTATAACAGATTAAAGGAGCACTCAGTGGTGAGGTGGATAATGGCCTGCACAAAGGACAAACCTGTGAGATGGCACCGTGGCTTTCCAAATAAAGTTCTGTGATACACTCAGACTCTAATTGTTTGCAGTCAGTGCATTACAGAACTTTGTTTTGGGAGTAAATACTTTGGCCTGTGGGAAACAAATCCTCAAACATCTGGACAATCCATCCACAATCCACAGCATGGCAAAATATTTCTGTTTAAGTATATTTGTTTTCTCAAATAAAATTTGGTTCTATATTAAGTGTTTTTGCAGGCTCTATCTTTTTGATGATATATGTATACCATATGTATTGCAAAATAGCTGTTCCTTATGATGGATATAACTCAATGTGTTACATCATTACTTAAAAGAGCACTGTGTGCCATATGGAAACAGTAGTCGTGCTGGTCATGTGACTCAGTGGAGGTGAGGCAGAAAGGTAAACAGTAAAGTAAAATGGTTTCAGGCTAGTTTCAATTTTAGACCACGTCACAAAGCCTATGCATTAAGATAATGTAATGATATTATTTTAAGAAGCATAAACCTTAGTCAAAGTCATAGTGGTGATAAGATGACGAGGGATGAGATCATGTTTCTCAGGATGGCAGACAATGCAACTCAAAGAAAGGAGTAAGCATGGCTGATGTTATTTCACTTAAGTCAGTGGTTGAGCCATAAATAGAATAGCCCTTTTATCATCTCAGGTTTAAGTTGCCAGTTTCACTCACAGATACAATTTATATCAAAGCCACGATGCATGAAGAACATTTTTCAAATTTTACATGGGCTATTTTGCTGACATTTTAACCCAACAGTAGTTTGTTTATTTTCTCTGGTTCCATATGGCCCACTGTTTCACTTTCTTCCATTATCCACATATCCCATCCAACCTCTAGGCGCCATTGTTCATTCCATTGCCTCAGAGTTGCCCATGCATCATAGTTGTAGGATTCATGTGGACTAGCAGTTGATAAAGGCAACATTTATACAATTCTGTTTAATATATTTATAACAATTAAAATATCAAATGTTGCGTGTCGACGTGCAGCCCATTTGAATCTCTTAAGTAAAAATAGTAGGAGGGATAAATTGTCGTCGATATATTTTAATAATAATGTGACAGTTCACTATCTGCCAAGTTCTAACAGATCGTTCGACGCAACCAGTCGTCTGTTGCAAAGCATGATGGGACGCACGTATAATGCTGCCTTCCCGTGCTCGCCGTAAGATCTTATTTCTGAGTTCCAAAGTCTTAAACACCACATCATGCATTCAAGTGCTTTTGGTCGTAAATAATAATATAATGAACCCGGTAACAAAAGTAGTTTTTTTCGTGGCTGTTTTTTTGTTTTAGAAATCAATGTATATAATTGATTTTAATTCATTTATTAAAAACAAAACGCGTGACAACTAAAAATGAAACAAAGAGTGGAAATAGATACATACAATAATACTATTTGTTACATGGAATGGCAAATAATCAGATATAATAACATAATAGATCACTTCTACGATGAGGTGTTGACAATGCTCTACACCCCCTAAACGTCACATCTCAGCAACTTGGGTATCATAAAAAATAACCACTTTCCCAACCACCTTTTACCACCTTCTTGGTCGTTTATATGCGTCCAGCTGTTAATCGAATTTTTCCGATAGCATTTGAAGGCAGCACACACCCCCTCTTCCTGGTGTAACTGCGCTGACCTCTGACAGCCGCCACCGCTCCCTCCCTTCACAAACACGGAAGCAGCATGGCGTCCAACAGCAGCAACAGCAGCAGCTCCGACAGGCAACGAATTGCACAGCAAAGACTGAGGATAATTGCAGGACATTTACAGAAACCGGTGGATGGCGATTCGGCCATTCTAGCGGCTGAGTGCAAAGCTCAGGAGAATAAGCCAAATGTCTCAGCTACGGCGAGGACGATGCCGAGGCGGAGGTAAGAGGCTGTAACGAAGCGGTAACATCAGTCGGTGGATGAGGATCCATTCCCAGTGATTGTAGATATAAGCCCATCATCACCAGCACTAGCTAAACAAGAACCAGTGGGGTGTCTATCCTCTTTTCGAGGCTTGAACAACGTTGGGAGACATTGCTAAACCAGGCAGTTTGTATGTAGCCTGCAAGCTAACGTTAGTTTGGTCGAACAAAGTAGCCATTCATTTACTGGGGAATGGGTGCGGCTGGACTCTTTAACATGCAGTCAGTGTCTTCTTAACTTTTTCTAGTCATTCATATCCGTATCAGTGGCTTATTATATGTCATTTACTTAGTGTTAGTGTTGTAATTTGCATTGTCAACGACGTTGTGTAAAGTTAACCTTATAGCTAATGTTAGCTAACGTTATGGCTCATATTTTGGGATTCTCCGGTGCATCATGCATCAAGTTCTTAACGTTATTGAAGTTTGTTGGCTCAGAATGAATACGACTTTTTGCAATTCAAGTTGTCAGCCAGTACTATTGTTTAAATAGTTTGAAGCCTGAATTTGGCCATTCCAACATGGAGCGTAGTTTAAAGCCAGTGTGGGACCATTTCGACTGGTAACTGTACTTTTGCGCCGCTTTGTCATGTTTAATAGTATTAGTAAATCATTCACATGCTACCCAAGTAAGCCCATGCTTTCTTTTCATAGAAAATTGGAACAATTGACAGAGTTGAGAAAGTTAAACTTTTCTGTCTTCTATTTTGATCTGATTGGTTAGGACAAGTGGTGGTCTGACTTTCAACCTATGAGGAGCTCAGTTCCTTTTGAGGAAACACCACCACACTGTACTGACATCTAGTGTTAGTCCCAGATACTGTGTTTGAGTATGACTACACAGCTCTAAGTTTAAATCCTTTACATTACGTTACAGTCATTTAGCAGAAAAGGCGACGTACAAAGGTACTTGACACTATGTGGGGATCAAACCTACAACCCTGAGACTGAGAGTCTCATGCTCTACTATTTTCTCTAAATAGTATGTATATCAACACAGCAGTGGGTGAAACTGGCCTTGTGAAATTGATCATGTCTTGATCTGGTCAACATGGCATTTTGATAATACAGTGAAATGTTTTGTCTTGCAGCCCTATCTGTTCCACCACAAGTAATGTTGAGCCTAGGTCTGAACGTTTTATATTTACATGTTAGGTATTTAACTGACAAGTTTACCCGTCTTGGCGTCACAAAAAGTATAACAAAGTTGCAAAGAGTTAAACAAGTCAATGTTTGTCTATTGTCATCACAAGTAATAGCCTAGTAATAAAGAGAAAAGAGATCTTCTTTTTAAGGGAAGTAGGAACAAACCAACAACATATTTAAGTGTAGTTAGGTACCTACACATTGGGCTTCGGTCAGATAACCCCTTTACTTCTGCCTTTTGTTAACTTCATTTAACGAACAATCACTGATTGGATATGAACCAAGAGTGCCTCAGTTCATCTTTCTCCCATTTTGCAGAGTCTATTACTGCTACCTTTCTTGTGTGGTTGGTTTGATGGTTTCAGTCAAAAGCCTGATTTGCTGGTTGAGTGGGGTCTCAGACAACTTTAGTGAAGACATGATTCAAACTTTTTTTCTTATACAAATCCATCTGTCAAAAGTGTTATCCAGTCATAACTTTGCATATTGCCTCTGGCAACATTATCTAAAACTGTTTTTTTGTGCAACAAAAGAACCACTGGTTCCCCCAAAATGGTAAAACAACTGCAGATGTTAATGTAGCTTATAGCAGAGGGCATAGAGATAATATTATTGGAACCTAAGAGGGTGGGCACGCATGAGCTCTATATTGTTGCAGGGTTTTAACTCAGCAGACAAATGATATTATGTTGCTTACAGGAAGAAGTGTCCTTATTTGTTTTTTCATTATGTGACCACTGCACTTGCAGTGCGATGAACAACAACCATTTCAGAAAAATTAGCTGAGAAAATGTAAACATGGAAGCAACCAAGCATTTTCACCACTTAACTTTCAATTCAACAGCAACATTTTTCAGACTCATGCTGTTTTTTTTCTTATTTTTTCCCCCACGTCAGTCAGATTTAGCTAGATGCACACAGCTGGGCAAGAGCCTCCCCAACTCAATTAGTCAAAGCAATTTGAGTTTCAGCAGAGCCTAGCTCCTCTTCTTGAGGAACGAAAAGCACATAGCGATGAGAGAATCAGAGCATTAATGAAAATTCTTCTGAGATTAAACCAAAATAAATAAATTGGCCCACAGATATTTAGCTTTTCACACTGTATCTTTTTATCTATCGTCATGCATGGTTAGGTCTTGCCCCTGGCTACATTAAAGATTTAAATTCCTTGATTTTCTTGAGCTCCTTCAACAAGTGTGTTATGGTCCCACCCAAAGGCTAGACTGAAAACTAAATACGGTTGGGCCGTTACTGCCGGGGCTCCTAGAATGTGGAACAACCTGCCAAATTTTTGAATATTCTGAAATGGCATTTGAATTCTTTGAATGTGCCTCCCTCCTGTTTGCAAGGATGCAGATCGAGTATAGGATGTGTATCCTATATAGCCCAAGTGTGTGGCTATTGAGACGTGGCAGAACCAGTTGCACGTGATTGATTTTTTAGCTCGCCCAACTCTGAATAGGCCTAAATTGTCCATTGATAACAAACATCTGAATTCCCTGACCTCACCACACAGTTGCCCTTTTTGTTAATATATTTTCTGTCCGTCCATGTACCACCTATTACAGGACGAGGATTCATTCAAAGTATGATTCAGTGTGCCTCTGTCTAGTTTCTGCTCTCGCTCCTAATTTATAGCAAAGTCCACTTTGGCAGGTATTAATCTTTATTATGGCTTTTACTCCACTATGTTAGCAACCCATCCCAAGAGACCTGTGAGTTATGGTTGCTCTCTGAGTGGTGGTGGAGTGGTGTTCCTACAACAAGAGTAAGTAGAGCACATGAACTCTTGTTGTACATTAATAGTCCATAGGCTGTTTAGCGTCGTCTTTGGATGTGAAACCAGTGATAATAATGGGGTACACCTCAGCAGCAGACCTAAGCCATTGTTTGAGCTAATTCCACAATATTTAGTTAATGTTTTTCATTTATCCGCTCCAGCCTACCTCTTGGGATTGCTTTGGCTCAGTATCATAAGCGCAGCCATTTTGGGGGCACACCTTCAGTAGCTATGGCTACTCTCCATTGTGGGTGGTGTTGACTGGGGAATAGCTGACAGGCTCAGGCTCAGGCTAGCTACCTCTGTTGATGGGTATGTTTGAATGTGTCGCTCCTGCTCCCTAACATTACCATGACAACGAGCTGTGGTTGCCAGCCTGTGTGCAGAGCTCTGTGTAGTGGCCAGCACCCAGGGAATATTGTAGGTGTAACTTTCTGTAATCTCCCGCACTGTAAATTTGCCAACTGATAGCCAAATCCACTGTGAATGAATGGAAAGGTTATGGAATGACTCCAAATATCACCTCAAGGTATCAGATAATCAGCAAGGACTCTCCTTTATTCTTTATCTTGGTCGATGTTGCTTACCTAACCTATATTCTGAATGGGATTTCCGGCTATGCAGAATGCATATAGGCAGACAAATGGAGAATATACAAGGTCGTCGCTCCCCAAAAAGTACCTTCACATGTATCTTTGCCACTTCTTCTGATGTTGCTCCATGTTCTGCCTTGACTTGAAACAATGTAGAGAATACGATTGGCTATTTTAACCCATGTCAATGTTTCTCCTTAGGCAGGAGGTCATGAAATGGAACGGCTGGGGCTACAGTGATTCAAAATTCCTCTTCAACAAGAAAGGTCAAGCTGAATTTACCGGCAAAAGGTACAGTATGATGTCACGTCACTACTCTTAGCTTTACCTTTCATGCCCGAGCCAGTGATGAATTATGAGGAGATTAACACCAGCTCTCATTTATAGATGCTAATCTTGTTTTTAGTGTGGCAAATGCGTTTGGCTTCAGCATACTACGTTTAGTTTCATTTGAAGTTTATTGCAGGAAAATAAAATGAACACTGAAATAGCATCAGGTGTATAGAGTTATGAACTGATCATTTTCACAGCCCACACTTGCAGCCCAGCTATTGAAACCATTTGCCTTCTCCTACACTCACAAGAATGTGGTGCTACTGCCATCTAGTGGTTGGCATTTGCATTGTTCATTGTCATCTGAGAAGGTCAATGGTTGTGATTTTCAGCTTTATGAAACTGTTTCTCATTAACGGGAAGAAACTTTTCCCCACCTCCCATTCATACAGCCACGCTGTAAATGGAACCTATTATGTTAGTAATTGTTTATGTGTCTCTGGGGATTGCGGTCAAACATGTGGTTTAACAGTTATTCACTGATTGCTGAAGAAGAAAAATTCAGTTTGATTCTCTGTGGGTGTGCAAAAGTAAAGCCCATTGTCTCCAATCTTTAGTGACTGAATGTGGCTTCAGTTTATGCTGGCCTGGGAATGGATAGCTCTTTTATTTAGCGTCTTCTGTTCTACACCTTTATCTCTGTCTCCCATGACAGAAGCAGAGGTAGAGATGGGCCTTGTTTTTGTAATCATGATATATGGCTTTAGAACAGACAGCCTTGCCTGTCAGATTGTAAACATAGGGAACTGGTGCAGTGTGTATGTGGAGCTGTGTTTTGAGTAATGGATCAAACTGAACAGGATGTTGCACAGCAAATGGTTTCCTCCTTTGCGAGCAGTTACATTAAACTGCACGGCTGTGTGTGTGCCCTCTCAGCCGAAAAGGTACCTGGGCAGCATTCAGTAACCAAGGCTGGGGCATAGTTGAATGAAATTCAAAGACAATATTCCCCTCCTCTGCCTCTGAGTTTACTGTGACAGAGGCTTTTTCATTAAAGAGTGTGTTTCATGGTCTCTTGGACAAAGGCAGACCACAGTCCCCTGATGGGCTGGCCCAGGCTGTGCCAGCAGCTCAATTATGCAAGCGTTGGCTGGGGCGATCGCACGGACAGCGCTGTCACTGCAGCTCTGCCTGCCTAATACCCTGCTTGGACTCAAACCCCACACTCCATTCTTATTACACACAGGGCTTGCTTTCCAGTTGTATAAGCTTATTTTCTATCAAGGATTTATTAGACTTGGTTTTATCCCCAAACTTGAAATAATCACATAACAAACAAACACATAAGGCTTACTTAATTTTGTTGATATTTTTCTGGCTCCTTTAGCTATATCTATCTTGTTTCATACATTCCAGGTATAGGCTAAGTGGTATGATCCTCCCTAGTCTGAAAGACTGGTTTGAAGGCACTTTTGGAGCCAGTCTACAGCATAAAACTCCAGCAACAGTGAGTGATATGTATTAATTCCTTGTGTCTTCTGCAAATGGCAAATCACAAATACTACATCACATTTACCTAAATAAACCCCATCGCCTGCTTTTGTTTCAGCCGGTTATGAACGCCAGTGCTGTACAGCCTCCCAATCTTAATGAGGCCTTCGTGGAAGATCTGAAGTCCATGGGTATTCCCTTCTCTCATGATGCAGAAGACAGGGTGTTCCGCGCCCACGGTGAGGCATGCTGGGAAAGAGGCTGGTCCTCCCGAAGAAAACTTCACACACACTGAAACTCACGAGCAGCCTAAACACAAACAGCCTGGATATAATGTGTTTGATTGGACAGCCTGATTTTATTTGTAATACAACAGAGTGTTTGTTTGTAATAATCTGTACATTTCTGTGTGTCTCTCATCTTAATTGTGGATTTTCCTCCAGGGCACTGCTTACATGAGATCTTTGCGCTGCGGGAAGGGAAATTTGGGCGTGTTCCGGATCTGGTGGTATGGCCAAGTGAGTTCAGAAACTGTGTCATCACTGTTTTTTTATTGGTCCGTTTTTCTCCTCCCACACTGCATAGCCGACCCCCCCCCCC
>CABFOQ010004131.1:40963-56364 GCA_900660455.1 Gephyroberyx darwinii | reverse complement strand
CACAAGTGTTTTTGGAGCTATTGGGTAACATGTATAACGAGCAAGCCCTGGCTAGCATATTAGTGTCAACAAAACAAATATATCTAATAATATGTAATATAATAATATAGATAATACATTCTGTGATGTTCAATGAATTCCAGGAGTTATTTTGTGAAGAAGTCTTGTCATTTATCTTTTAGTTGTATCCACTTTCCCTCAACCTACATCAATGACTTTCTGAGAGGTGGCGAGAGCAACAACGATATGATAAGTGATACTGAGAGCAAGAGTGAGTTCTGAGAAAAAGCAACTAGCAATATAAACCCTTATGCAAAACACATGTGTTGTGACTGCACTGCATCATGGTCTATTGCGGCTACTGTCGGTGGAGAAATTGGTATCGCTGCCTCTTCTACAATGGATTCATCCCTGTATGCTTGGGCGCCAGTGCAAAATAGTGGGCTAAAAAGGAGACCTTGCAGTTTGATTCTAAAACCGTGATGTTGACCGTGGATGTTTTAGATCTTTTTTTAAATCTGTGTTTGAACTGCTTTGTGGTGCTCTCCCTCTCTTTACATCGCTTGTATGCACATTGTGGCTGGATTGTGTCCAGGCTAGTTAGAGTTCTGGTCATAATGCAAGCCTAACCACTCCCACATGCAGCTTGAAGATCCAATAGAAATGCAAGAAAATCCAATAATTGTGCATCCAGACCAGTCAGTTGTGTCTTGGCCCAGTCAAATGTTGTGTAATCGTAGCCTTTGTGTGTGTAATTGTAATTGTGTATGTGTGCACCTGAGCTCTTTAGCAGCATTTGCTTCTCCTGCTCCAGCTGTTTGCAGGTTTTCATCCACAAACTCATCTTACTGAGGAACGAGTCTCTCTCTTTAGACAGACGACTGGCACGAGATGACAGCTCTGACACCTGGGAGGGAGGAACAGAGTGTATTGGTGAGGATTAGACAAAGGGAATGATGTAAAATAAAAATTCTTCCCTTGTATAAAAAAATTGGTGCATCTGTGTTTATGTGGGACAGGCTTCCTACATAGGTTCAATTTCTAAATTGCAGTCTTTTCCAGGCCTTAATATCATGAATGGATTTGAACATTTTGAGTGTATGCTGATAGTGGCTATGCAACCTGACTGTCAGCTAGGCTGCATCACCCCCTAGCTTAGATTACTCTTCACAACAAATATCACAATAGGTAAAATAGCTTGTTGTAGAGGTATTACTACTTAGAATATGTTCATTGGGAGTTAATATTTCTCCATACTTTTACAGACATTTTGCACAATTCCCACACTTTTCAAGACCTGGAAATGATCAGATTACTTTTCCATATGAGTCCAGACTTTCCAAACCTGAGTACACACTCTCACCCTGGAAAGGTTTGGAAAGTCTGTACCTGCCCAGTAATTTGGGACTGTGTGTGTGTGTTTACCTGCTCAGTGAGCTGCGAGACAGACAGTTTGTGTGTTCCCAGCTGTTTCTCCAGAGAGGAAACTGTAGACTGAAGGTTCTCGTGCTCCTCTGCTAGTTTCTCGCTCTCTCGTTGTGCTCTTTCCCTCTCTTTTTCCAGTGAAGAAAGGGAAGACTGCAATTGCCCCTTTTCACCATCTAACCTCACTTTCTCCCCCTCTACTCTTTCTTTCTCTAGTTTCAATGAAGAAAGAGCAGAATGCATGTCCTCTTTCTCCTTCTCTATCAAAGAAAGGCCAGAATGAAGCTTCTCTTTCTCCTCTATCAACACCCCTCTCTCTTGTTCTAGTCTTTCCTTCTCTTCCTCTAGGGATGAAAGAGCAGAGCGCAAGTTATCTCTCTCTCCTTCTAATGAGGAAAGGGTAGAGTGCAATTTCTCTTTGTCCTCCGCTAGCCGCCCGTTCTCTTCTTCCATCCGTTCTTTCTCAGCCATGAGAGAAGAGGTGGTGTTTTCTGTGGCCCGTCTCTGATCTGCATCCCTCCTCTCCCACTCCTTTTCCAACCTCTCTCTCTCTTCCTCTTTAGCTTTTATGGTCTGTTCTTCCAAACTCTCTGCACGGGCCTGCAGGCTCTCTCTCTCTTTCTCCCACTCCTCTCCCAGAGCCTGGAGCCTCTCTCCCTCTTTCTGCCACTCTTCCAGAGAACACTGCAGACGCTCTCTCTCTTTCTCTAACTCTTCCAGTAGAGACTGCATCCTCTCTTTCTCCCCCTCTGTTTCTGTGTTCTTTTGTTCAAGGGAGAGCTCTCTCTGCTGAGAGGCTTCCAACTGGGCCTGAAGGTCGCCCACTCGTCTTATTTGACTCTCTGCCTCTTCTCTCATCCCTCTCTCCAACTCCTCCTTGGTGGCCTTCAGTTCCTCTATCTCTCTGTTTTTAGTTTCCAGCTCTCTCTCCATGCGTTGTTTCTCAGATCTCAGGTTGTCCAGCTCTGAGGATAGCTGTAATAGTTTCTCACTGAGCTCTCTCTTCTCTTCCTCCGCCTGAGAGAAGGGCGGTGGTGAGAGTAGGAGAAAGGAAAGGGGAGCAGAGAGATAGTGAGGGGTAAGGGAGGGGACAGGAGAGAATAAGGGGGGACAGAGGGAAGGTAGAGCATTAGAGGAAAGAGAGGAGGGCAGAAGGAAGAAATGGGAGGAATGATAAAATTCATTCAGTTAGGTTGAAATTATCAGTAATACAGCACATTCAGAACATAAAAAACATGACCTAGACATGGCAAAGGGCATCAAATAGCTAAAAATAGCAAACAATATGTAGGTACCTTTCTCCTCTCCTCCTCCATCTCCTCCAGCTCATCCTTGGCTATCTCCGCCTATATAAGGGTGTGAACAAATTATGATAAATTCCTGTAAAAACGTGGAAAGCTTTTGAGAAAAGTTTGATATCTGAAACTAACAAATTACTTTGACTAAATTGATTAATAAATAAATAAAAACACATTTGCATTTAATGCAAGGGGTGCAAGTTTTGTCTGATCTAGATCGCTGAATTGCTAATTGGATCCAGGCAAGAATAAGTTGCAGAGGCATGTATTTTTCCCCCCATTATGTACATCTTCATCATGAATTACCTGTAATACAGCCTCTTCCAGACTCTGCTCCACCCCCTCCTTCTCTCTCTCCAGCGCATCAATACGGTTCTGCAGTGAGTCTGACTTCATCTGGGCAGCTAGAAAGGTAGCGACTCAGTCAGACCAACTTCTTAGCAAAACTCAAGAAGTCATACAATTTCACAGGAATATAATAATAATAATATACAAATTCAGTCCAAATCCAACAGAAGGAAATACATGATTAAAATTGGAGCAAGATAAGGAAACATAAAAGACTTTGAACACCACTATCCCAAGTAAAACCACAGCATTAAGTTAAAATACTGCAAAATTTAAAAAAATTAAAAAAATTAAAAAGAATTTAGAAGTAATGTTTAGGTATACGCAAGCCTAAAAAGATGAGTTTTCAGAAGCGTTTTAAAAGCATCCTCCTGTGAGTTTCCTGCAACACCATGGAAAGTTTCCAATAAGCAAATCACCAAATGGTTTTCATTCAATTTGCATTGATTGGTCTACAACATCCAGTGTCAGAATGAGTCTGAGCAGCTGTAAAATTATAGTGGCACAGGATAATTTCTCAGCAATACTTAATTCCAACTGTAATAGTAAAACACAGCAAAAGCATTTTGAGGAGTCACCTTTCAGCAGCTCTCCAATCTTCTTCTTCTTCCTCTCGTCTGACTCGATGCGGACCTGGAGCTTCTCAATGCCAGTCCTCATCTGTTTGACCTCGTCCTGCGTGGAGTTTAGACGTGCAGCAATCTCTCCTTTTTCTAGTAGAGATGACTCTAGAGACTGCGACAGACGACTCACCTCTCCTTCTAAAGCCTGCATCAGGCCAAAGAGAAAAAAGACGAGAGAAAACAAGGAGGAAGAGGATGAGGAGAAATATGCTGAACATTTTTTTCTTACTGAAGGATCGAGCTTCAGTTGAAGCGCTACAAGTAAGCTGTATTAGGGCCTGTTCCTATTAAGGTACCCGTACCTCTTTTTTACAAGGCAGGACGCAGCTGATGAATGTGAAAAATGCTTAAAGGAGAATTCCGGTATTTTTTAAACCTGGGCTCTACTACTCCAAAATCGTCATTGATACCGCAAAGTAGGTCCAAAATCCAATTGCTCTGTTAGATCGCCTCAGCCGGCAGTCACGAAATGGGCTCAATGGCTGCAATGTAATCTGTGGGGGCGAGTGTGCGTGAACAAACTACATCCACTAAAAAGTACTTCTTCTTGCCACTGACTGGCGCATATTTTTAATCGTGTGTCTGACAACATTACGGAAAGGATCGCTACAGAAATTCACCTTTGTTTATCCAGAAAACCAAAGTCTCGTTCAAGGAGAAGTCTCGCTCTGAAATCCCTGAGAGGGATAGTTGTTGCAGGAAGAGGACGGTATGAACGTGAGTCCAAATTATTGTGTTGACCTGGCATCGGTAACATTAGTTACACACGAAAGCATGGCAGGATAATGGCGACTGAGTCGTGACTGATAAAAATATCTATATCAATTCATTTCTCCTTTTCTCTTGGACTCATGTTCATACTGTCCTCTTCCTGCAACAACTCTTCTTCTCGCGGGATTTCAGAGCGAGACTTCTCCTTGAACAAGACTTTGGTTTTCTGGATAAACAAAGGTGAATTTCTGTAGCAATCCTTTCCGTAATGTTGTCAGACACACAATTAAAAATATGCACCAGTCAGTGGAAAAAACAAGCACTTTTAGTGGACGTAGTTTGATTGCGCGCACTCGCCCCCACAGATTACATTGCAGCCATTGAGCCATTTTGCGACTGCCGGCTAAGGTATTGATACGCTAAACGTATGCTAACTTTCAGGGCTGTCTGGAACACACAACAGCACATCCTTTCCATCAATGAGAAAAAGGGGCCAGCATTGTGAAAAGAGAGTCCTGGTGGACACTTAACCTTAAGTCTCTTGGTGTTGAGAAGTACATTTTCATTTCAGAAACAGACTAACATGCTGTTATTATACTTCCCCCTCACCTCTATCTTGCCGACCATGGACTCAGAGATTTGGCTGGTGGAGGTCTGGTCTTCTCTGAACTTGTAAAGCTGGCCAATGAGCTCCTCTTTCTCTCCACTCTGCTGAGAGATTGCCTGCTCCAATGCCCCAACCTTCTCCAACAGCTGCAGTGGGAGGAAAAAGACAAAACTCATAATGGAGAAAACTGCAACATCAACAATCATTCATGAAACGCCCAGGAAAAAAATAAATAAATACAAAAATAATAATAAAAAAACATGGATTAATTTAATTAGTAGTAGTATTATTGTTAATTATGTGATTATTTTTCCAATTTGTTGCGAAGGGTTGCTACGGAGTGCTAATACTATTCTGATCATGATCAACATGGCTAAGCTGTGTGAAAATAGCCAGCAACACTCAGCTGTGGTGACCTTGAACTGCTAGAAAATTAATACCAAATGTAGAAAAAAATGTAAACAATCATCTGACCTTAATTCTTACCTAAAACAAATACAGAGCCATGACACTGCCACGGCAGTTGTCCTTATTGTGAGATGTTTTCATATGAAAGCCTTTTTATAATGGGAAGTGGATCGTATCCCGGTCCCAGAACCTAAACTAACATCACCCCCTCAGCTACAAAACTTTACGAGCATGCACCTGTTGCCTCTCCTTCTCCAGTTTTTCCATGTTGCTCTGCAAGGCTTCGTACTCCCTCCTCCCTGCTCTGATGTCCTCCTCCAGGATGGAGATCAGCTGTCTGGTGTCACAGTTGGTCTTCTCTAGACTGTGGACTTGCTCTTTCTGTCGGCCCAATGACTGGCTCAGCTCGTCTCGCTCCTCGGTGCAGGACACAAGCTCTGATCTCAGCTGGGTGGTCTAGATGAATGGATAGATTTAGAATAGTTAAGTCATTCATTGATCAAGAAGCTTTCAAAAATGTTGCTGCACTGTATTGACAAAAAGATATGGTGTGTTGTTTTTCCAGCTGAACAATTGTGATGAATGTGAACTAAAAAAAAAAAACTGTACTGCTTTTTATGGGGGGACAAAATGAAAGGCTAGTTTAAATACTGCTTTGAAATAAAATGAAAGATTTCCCCTGACATGCTCGTTGACTTATTCTGCACAGCACATGTATACCTTGTTTAGGAAGCAAGTGTTTCCCACAGAATTAGATTCTATTTGTGGTGGTAGGAGCAGAAGGAGGCACACCCACGCATCCCCCCCCAGTCAGCTACCACCACAAATCGAACTAATTTTGTGGGAAACACTGCCATGTACTTAGTTTTTGACCTGTGATCACTCACCTCTGTCATGAGGGTCTCGATCTGCTGCTCCATGCCTGAGCAGGTCCTCCTCTGGTTTTCCATTTCTCCCACCAGCTTAGTTCGCTCCTCCTGCAGTGACTCCAGCTCACCCTCCATGCCCAGGATGTGCTGCTCCAGGTTGGCTTTCTCAGAGCGAACCCTCCTCAACTCACTCTCCTGCTGGAGGAACTTCTCATCCCAGCCACCTACAGAAACGTGGGGAAAAAATCGAATTACTGTTGAATCAAACAAAATTAACATAAAAAACCCAAAACAAACCCTTTACACCCTGGATATCCTTTTAGAAATCACACTAAGCCATCCAATTTACACTATTCTATAGTGTCAATAACTGTATATGTCATACAAGGTGTGATCAACCAGTATCAAACCATTCAAATTCTCTAAATCATCTCCAATCCACCCAAAAATACATTTTAAACTTGTGTAGCCATACAATATCAGTGCCTGTAACAAAAGCTCAGTCTTCAAAACAGGGAGGTCAGCATAAATCAGTACTGGGGTTATACCCTGATTACAGATTGGGTTTTTAAGTCTATAAATAACCTAAAAGGTGGGTGCAATTTCCCATATGCACTGAGCTAAGTAGATCTTTACCTTTTGCCATCTCCAGCCCTTCCAGCATCTCCACAACATCCGCCACCTGGCATTTGGCTGTCTGCAGCTGTAGAGTTAATGCCTCCCTCTCCTCTGACAGCTGAGATACCTAAATATGAACAGTATTAGTACAGTAATGCTATATGTATTTTTCTGACAGTTCAGATACTTAAATTCCATTGGTATAGTGTTTGAAATACTATCTGTCAGTCAACCTGTGTTTGGCTTTCTGCAATTCCTATCCCCTACCTGTTCGGCAAGGTCTTTCTTCTCCACCAGGGCGGTGTTGAGCTTATGTGCTGTTCCTTGTCCCTCTTCCTCTGCTGCCTGCACTTTCCCCTCCAAGTCTTGAACTTGGACCTCCAGCTCGGAGGTCAGCTCCTTTCTCAGTGCAAGGTCAGAGTTCAGGAGGTCAAACTCGGAGTGGAGGGTCTGGAGTTTGTTTTCCAGTTGTCTGACTATTTCCCTATAGCGGTCAAGGTCAGCTCGTAACTTGGATGACTCTGTGGCAGATGGACACATTTAACATTTAGTATTTATTTGCACATTATACATTATTAAAAGGCACAACTGCATTCCAAAGTCTGGATCATAACGCATCGAAAGAGAATTCTGCATCAACAGTTTAAGAACTACACCAACTTTTTGGGAAATTGAATGTTAGTCAACTTACCTTTTACATGTTAGGACAGGAGTAGCACCAAAATCATCTCTTGTGTCACCTGCTGGTCAGGTGCACATGCTAATGCACACAGTATGTTAACTGCCCGTAGACAACTAACTAACATAAGACGATAAACCTTTTAGTACTCCAGTTGGTCGGTGTTGTTTTTTTCTTCTGCCAATCACCTCATCGCATAAAGTGTAAGTTGACCGATGGATAATTTCCCAAAAAGTCTGTGTAGTCCTTTAAGCCTTCCCGAATCCCTGCAACTTAAGGCAGGGGGAGTCTAAAATGAGGCCTCGTGGTTACATTAGCCTACATAAGCTACACAATGTTTTGAAAGACTAGATGTTTTCAGTTTTTGATTAATCACAAGCATTGAAACACTCTGGTCTCACCAAGGGAGGAGTGTGGGGACAGATCACAGATTCCAGGTTCATCTACAGAAACTTCCTTGGGACAGCTGCTGTCTCCAGGAGCCTGCAGGACAGACAAAATAAAACATGAAGACTTAGGCAGAAAGACAACTAAGTCAAGTCTGTTCACCTTGAAGTAAAACACTGTATAATGCATTACTATTGTCTTGACTGTTATTATATATTCTATTAAAAAATACACTACTTTCATGGCAAAAGACCTCATTTGAGAAAGCTGAAGAATATAAAGAAAATGTGTGCACTGTTTATTGTTCAGTGGAAAAGCAACTCATGCAACTCGTTCAATGACCTTTTTTCCTTGAACAGAAATGTATAAGGTCCATAATATCAAGTCAGCTTCCCTGGTTGTTACATTAAGGATAAACCAATAATCAATATCTCAAACCACAAGTAACTTTCCAATGAACACACAGCTAATTAACAGGAATACATTGTTGTAATAACATTGTTCTCTACCTGGTGTAAGTCTTGCACTTGTTGCTGCTGCCACTCCGACTGCAGCAGGGACTCATACGCCTCCCTCTCCTCCTTCAGATGCTGCTGGAACATCTCCTGCTCCTCACTGAGGTCCCCTCTGAAGACCACATTTTCCTCTTCCTGGAAGGGAGTCCTACCAGGGTTCAGGAAGATTATATATTATATTTAACACTTAATAAAACACACACAGCAAGAAAAGACCAATGATAAAAGGCTTGAGCCTAAGAATCTAAGTGAATATCCCTAAATATCATCTACATTTGGGACTTTAAAATATTTACTTGTTAAACTCAAACCAACTGTTGCAGTTATTAAGAAGACATTCAGAGTGTAATTTATTTATTTCTGCTTAATGTGACTTTCTAACCATCATACCTGACAGCCTTGTCAGACTGCTGTAATAATTCATCCAGCTCAGAGGCCTTTGGGTTCAGCTGTTCCTCTGCTGGATGGGACTCTGTACTGTTACTGAAGTTCATATCAACTGTTGACTCCATGCTGGGCTCCATATCAGCAGCCTGGCCTGCAGCTTCTGTGGGGGAGGTAGTTACAGAGAAGTAAATCAAAATTCAAGTGCAAGTATTTAAGCTACAACAAAAACACATAACACCATAACACATGACAGTGTTTCACCTAAAATATTTTTGTAGTTGTGGTTCACTTACCACCAAATTCTGGGTCTTGGGAGTTCTTGTAGTCTGAGTCCTGTGGTGCAGCTCTCTCTCTGGAGTCCTGGCTTCCCTCCGTCTCTGAGAGCTGCTGTATTAGGCTGTGTTGCCGGCCTACCTGGTCCAGCAGTGAATCATACTGCTGTTGTACCACAGCCAGTTCTTTCTGCAGCCCAGCCAGCTTACGATGCAGCTCTGCCTGCTCTGCCTCAAACTGCCTGCTCCTGTGATACAATATAAGTGCATACACTAGTCAGGCTATCATCATTCTAGCTAATGTGAAGAGCAAAGACCCCTCCCTCAACATTATGGAAGGAAACATGTTCAATACAATACAAACCAGGGATGTGATGGAATGGACAAAAGAAAAGCAGGAACAATGAATCTTAATGTGAAATGAATGGTATTGTATGTAAAAAAACAAAAAAAACAACCCTCATACCTTGAAGAACATAAAAATCAGAGTAGTACCATGTAAACATCAAAGTGGAAAGCAGATAAAGATGTACCTCTCTCTGCTCTCCTCCTCACTCCTCTTGTCCCTCATCTCCAACTCCTCCTTCAGCTTCTGGTGCTCCTGCTCCAAGGACAAGAGGGAGCGATGGATACAGTCTTTCTCCTCTCTGACTGAGGCTACCTGGTCCTCATGCCTCTCTATTCTAGCTTGTAATTGGAGTTTCTCTTCAGTTAGGTGCTTCACACAAGCTTGTAGTTGGACATCTTCTTCTGTCAGCTGATTGAAGTTATTCTCCAGCTGAAGCTTCTCTTGCACCAATTGGTTCAAGTTATTCTCCAATTCATTTTTCTCACATGTTAGTTTGTTTAGTTGAGCCTCAAGTTGGACTTTATCCTCAGTTAATTGGATCAAGTTAGCATCTAACTGTCTCTTTGCATCATTTTCCTGGGGCATGTTGGTCTCCTTTGCAAACTGCATCAGGCTGACTTCTAGCTGTTGTTTCTCTTCAGTTAGCTGGTTTAGTTTAACTTCTGTTTGAACTTTTTCTTCAGTTAGCCGGTGCAAGTTAGCTTCGAGCTGTTGGTTCTGTTCGACTATCTGCTTCAACTTTGTCTCCAGTTGGTTCTTCTCATGAGTGAGCTGGCTCAGGTTAGCTTCTAGTTGAAACTTCTCGTTTATGTCGTTCAGGGTAACATCTAGTTGGGCTTTCTCCTCAATGAGCTGACTTAGGGTTGATTCAGCTTGTTTTTTCTCTTCAGTCATTTGATCAATCTTAGCTTCCACTTGCTGTTTTTCTTCAGTTAACTGTCTCAAGTTGATCTGCAGTTGGTTCTCCTCGGTTAGTTTGTCTAGGTTGGCTTCCAGCTGTTTCTTCTCTCCATTTATTTGAATCAAGTTAGCTTCCACTCGCTCTTTGTCATTCATTACCTGGTTCAAATTAGTCTCCAGGATGTTTTTCTCACTGAGTAGCTGGGAGAGATTCTCTTCTTTCTCTTTGATTATCTGTCCTAGAGTTGCCTCTAATTGGACTTTTTGCTCTGTTATCTGACTGAGTTTAGACTCTAATGTAGCGATGTTCTCCTCCAGGTAGTCTCGTTTGACAGCATCCTCTCCCAGACGTGTAACTTCGAAATTCATCTCCGATAACTCCTCCCTGGCTGTGCCATACTGGGTCTCCAGGAGGGAATTCTGGGCTTGGACCTCTTCCAGTCGGGTTTCCAAGACAGAGATCTGGAATCAGAGTTATAGATTAAAAATCATAATGCAATATTTTATTGATCCTCATAGGCCAATTTTCTTTTAGCTGATCCATCTCCGCAGGGAGGTGAGGGTCAGCTACACAACAGTGGCCATGGAGATGGCAGCAATTCAGTGTCTTGCTCAAGGACACTTCAACAGGGCAACACAGGGGCTTGAGGACAGTCTCCCTGGTCACTACACCAGCCTGCTACCCCAGACTCATGAGAGTTCTAGTGGTAAAAAGACATGTTGAAACTAGAACCTTCAATTCTTAATTTTGATGAAGTGGATCTCAAACTCATTGTGTGTCATATATGTGAAACTAACTCTTGTATAAGCTAGTTTATCTACCTGGGCGTGGCTGTCTTCCAGCCTGGCCTCCATCTCAGACGTCTGGGCTTGGCTCTCAGCTAGCTGGCTCTCCAGTGAGGATATGGTTCCTCGCAACTCCTCCGCCTGACTGTCAAAGGAGTTCATGGCTGTCTCGTTGTCCTCCAGGTCCATTTGCAGCATCTCCAGCTGCACCTTCATGTGAAGAATTAAATCAGTAAAGCTAATTAAAATAATAAGATAACAGCCAAAGCATAACTGGCGACCGCCAAAGCCACCAGAATGGGAAAATTATACTTTAATGCTATAAAAACATGATTTAGAACAGTTTTCAAATAGATTTTCCCATGTGCCATTTTTGGTTGCTATACGGTACTCTGACCAGCAAGGCGGTGGTCATGACCGCTGTTGTACCCACTCTCGCCATGCAGAAGAAGTCAGCTGACAGCAAGAAGCAGTGTTCAGTTCAAGATCAGAGCAAGGCAAAAATGTTGCCCAAAAATACGAGAGATGGATAGATAGATAAGAGATGGATAGAGAGAGAGACTGGTCAGCCCACGGTCTCCAACAGTGGGCAGGCTCAGGTCTGACTTATTAGCCCATGATTTGTATGCAGTGTTCAAGCACTAAATGTGAACAACCAAATATTTATCCAAACATTTCTGTTTTTCTGTATATATCATTTACTAGTAAGTCTTGGTTCCTGTCTGCTTCAAGTCTGCCTCACTGTCTTGTCCCACCGTTTGGGTCAGTTCTGCTTTTATATTACACCTTATTTCCAATAAACACTTCTGTTAAACATTTGGTTTCCCCTTTTTTTTCACTGCCCAGAGGTAGGTGTAACATATTACAATACAGTTTTCTATTCTATGCAAAAAAAAGACACTTTACGAGTAACGCATTGAAACAATAACCAAGACTGCAATATTAACTATACCTTGATCTTGTTCATGGCAATTGCCTTCTCTTTCAGGCCATCTGCGGCTTTGGCCTGCTCCGATTCTGCTTTATTCAGCCTCTCCTTCAGGGTCTTTATCTTGTTGTCTCTCTCTTCCAGACCCATTGAAGCAGCAGACAGAGTTGTCTTCAAGGTCTTGATCTCCTTATGACGAGAAGTTGACTCCTCTTTAGTGGCAACTTCTGAGAGCTTAGTGGCTTCAAGCTGCTCTTTAAGGCTCTTCTGTTTGTCAAGGAATTTTTCCATCTCCAAGACGTGGCTCTCCGACTCTTTGCACATCCTCTGTGTCAGCTCTTTGGCCTCTTCCTCCAAAGTAGAGATCATATTATTTTTCTCGGTGAGGGTGTTCTCCAAGTTGGAGTTGATTTCAACAGTGGAGGAGTGACTCTTCTCGAGAGCTTCTAGAGACTTCCTAAGATCAGCACAGGACTGGCTGACAACAGCCAGTTCATTCTTCACGGCAGGAAGCTTCTCTGCTGCGTCTTTGCTTGCAGCTACCTCTTCTTCCAAAGTAGATATTTTCCCCAGAAGGTTGTTTATCTCCTCAACTTGAGCATGCTGGAGGATCTGAATAAGAAACAGAATCAAGTTATTTTGTATGTTTACAAGCTATACATACAAAGAATACATAACTCATTTGATGCAGACTAACAAGAATTCATTCACATAGATTAAGTAAACAGATAACATCTACTGATCTGTAACATTTATACACCAAACATATAATCATAATTATGATATATAATAAGCTAAAATATAGTAATACTATGTAAACAAAAGAAAAGTAGCACTATTTCACCTCTGCTTCTTTCTTCATCTCCTGAGTTTTCATTTCCAGCTCAGCATTTTGTTCCTTCAGACACAGTATCGCAGCCTCAGCCTCTTTGACCTGCCTCTCCTTCTCCTCTGCCTCGCTGTGCAGATCCTTCAGCTCCTGTTCTACCTGTCTGAGGGCATCTGAAGTTTTCTCTGAGACCTTTTTGTGCTCCTCTTCAGTGTCTGACAGCATCTTAATCTTCTGCTGCATCTCAACTCCCAGGCTCTCCTGGATCTTCATGGCGAATTCCATGGAACTGATCTGAACAAACAAACGGATGATTTAACTGTGGCTTTTATTCGTTGTTAAAATTGAAGTAAGGAATACTACCCGACGAGGTGAGATGCAAAGACAAAGTGGAGTGGATGATAATGTTAGATGGTCAATTGAGTGGGGTTAATTTGCTTGAGATTTGACTTGTTTGACTTGAACTGATTAAAGAGATGTTGAAAAAGAAAAGAATGAAACAAATGAATGATGAATAATCAAACAAATAAAAAGGAATGATTATTTAATGGTCTATTGAAAAAGTTGTGAATTCAGTTGTACGGACCTGGTTCCCAGTGAGCAGCAGCTCTTGCCGAACCTCCTCCAAACTGAGTTTGGCCTGCTCAGCCTCCTCAGCCTTTGCTGCGAGACTCTCCTCACACTGCCTCAGCAGGGCTTCCTTCTCTTCTGTCAGCCTGACAGACATTAAATTGAAATTTTACTTTATTGTTTCCTCAATGGAGAAATTTGTCTTGGCCTAAAGGCCACAGCATTGTACAAGAAAGTGCCCTAATAGATATTTCATACAGTATATTCCCCACTGTTGACTGTGATTGGGAAAAAATCTTAAAGCATCCCTGAGTATTTTATTGTGGCTTTATATATGAAACAACACACATCATTTAGGTAAAGGTAATAAATGTTCACTGAATCACTGAATTATTTCACTACACTGAAAAAGTGTTAAATAAGCATGTTTTTCTTTTCACTTACAGTTTTTTTTTTTTATTTTTTTTTTTTACAAAATGCCACAACGATACCTGCTGAATGATGTTCTATGCCAGACTTTATTCTATACAAAATAACCCCACCTGGCATGTTGCACTTCTTGCTGTGCAGTGGCCTGTGCTAGGCTGTCTCTGAGCTGGCTGATCTCAGCCTGGCTGAGCTCCATCAGCTGGTCTTTGGACTGGGCCAGGTCGCAGACTGCCTGGTGCTGGTCCTGCAGCTGGGCGTTAGACCTCTCAGCCTGCTCTGCCCGAACAATTTCCTGTTGCAATCGCAACTCCAGATCTCTCACCTGTTCAGATAAAAGAATAAGTGGTGCGGCAATAAAGATAATCTTTTTCTAGTGCTGGTTGAGGATGCATTTCTGGATTTGCCTTGTTTCTCTAGGTTTAGGTCCAATCAAATTTTTTAAAATAAACCAAAAACCCCTTCAAAATATGGCATTTCAGGAGTACTAAGGTATCAATACTTTTGACAACACTACTTTAGATAGACAGCAACTGGTCCTGGGAGTCTGTGATGCTACCAGATACCAAGAACTGAATACTAACACAGTGCTATTTGATGATGCAGAAATGCTGTTTCTCAACTGATTCCACTACAAAACCGGAAAAGAGGATGACATTTTATTATATTGGTACATTAAACATTTTAAAGCGTTTTTTTTTTTTAAATGAGTAAGAAAAAGTAAATAAACCACAATTGAAGTTTTTCAACTGTGCTTCTAGTTGCGCCATCTGGAACTTAACATTCTTAATGTTAACTTGCAGGAAACACTTGAAGAGTCTTCAAACCCCTTCTACCTTAGCAACACCCACCACACTGGCTACTTTATCACCTAAGCATCTCTAAAGGCCAGGGACAACCCCACAAAGATTCACCTGTGCCTCAAGTTGCACCACTTGCACACCAACGTTCTCGAGGTCTTTGGAGTGTTTCTGTCCGGCCTCAGAGAGTTTAGACTGGAGCTCCTCGTACTGACGCTCCCTCTCCTCCAGGTCTGTGCTCTTGTTGAGGAGTTCTCCTTTCAAGGAGTCGATGTGAGCTGACAGACTGGCGTTCACACCCTCCACACTCATGAGCTGCTTCTACATTCAGTGGAAATGTAATAAGGGCAAGAATTACAGTACATTAAAGGAAAAATACACCCTAAAACACTACCACTGTTAAAAAAAAACCAACAACAGCAATGGGCAATGTAACATGCATTTCTCAGCCCATTTTGTTGTTTGGTGGTGTATGGCCAGTGTAGACATCAAGATATTTCCAGCAGTTACAATGGAGTTTGATATTGATTTGTTGTTAAACATTAATTATAAACCCAAAATCAATCCAGATTTACCCAAGGGTTTTTTGGGTGAGCAACACAACAGCTCTTTTCAGAGTGTGAGTGTGTGTGTGTGTTCGGAAGAGCGTCGTGTAGGGAAAGAGTG
>CABFOQ010004131.1:21884-39743 GCA_900660455.1 Gephyroberyx darwinii | reverse complement strand
AAATTGGAAAGAGAGAGATGATGAAAGGAAGGAAGAGAGGGTGGTAGAGTTGGAGGAAGACATGGAGAAAGAGAAATAGTGAAGGAGGGAGACAGAAACGATGGATGGGAGGATACAAGGAACAAAGAAAGAAGTAAAGAAGAAAAAATACACATCAACACAGGTTCTGAATATGGAGGACTTGACAGTGGCAATGAGACCCATTTCATATATGTCACTGGTTGGAAAAAGATTATCAACAAATTTCCATGACATTTCTATGCACGTTCGATCTTCTAAAACACATTTTTTGAATTCCATCACTTTTCCAGGTTTTCCATGATCCTAGGAACCCTCTATATAAAGGAAGCACCACTGCTGAAAACAACTACTGAAAAAACCTTCAGCCTATTAAGAATTTAACAATGACTGCTCAACCATTTACAAATGAATTGCACTTCATGCCCTAAACATAGCTTGTTCCAAGTGGGGCTCACCTCCATCTTCTTGCGGAGGTCCTGCTCTTTGGCCTGGCTGGCCTGGAGGCTCTGCTCTGACCTTAACAGCTTCTGTTTCTGCTCCTCCACCTCCCTCTCCACCTGACTCCTCTGGAAAGACACCTGGAGAGGAGAGGAGGGCAGGAAAAAATAAAGAGGAGTTGTTGAAAGAAAGAGGACAATGGACTACAGTCAAACAGCTGAAAACACAGCAACAGCATCAAACATTTCACTACGTCTTGAACTGAATCACAGTCCAGCTAAACGGGTTGACTACACAGGTGCCACAAGTAAAATACGGAACCATTTGACAAAGCCAACAAAGATGGAGACCCCACCGACATCACCCTGTGCAATATTTGCTACAAAGCCAGTGCAAAGTCAAGTGTGGTAATACATTGCTTGATGGTTTCTCTTGTTTGCCGTAGATGGTGTGACAGCAATATCAGAAAAAAAACCCTTACTTATATATTTACAAGCATTTCTCAAAGATCTAAAAATTTGAATTTGAAGTCTAAATAATGTTCTTGAAAAACAAATCAAGTGAGTGAAACGTATTAGTTATTGATAAATGATGAAAACAAACAGTTCTTGGTAGTGGACTCTTGGATCACACTGTATAAGAGCACACTTGTTCTCCACATCAGTATGCAGCAGGACATCTCCCGGGTCAGCTTGGTTCAGTAACCGTCAACCAAATGAACCTAGTGCTCCTAACCTTGAACTTAAAGTTCACTAACCTAAGGAAAGGAGAGGTTAGAGAAAGGAGCGGGAGGAAAAAGAGGGATAGATATCATGTCACTCCTTACAGTAAGAAAGAGAGGGAGAGGAAGCGTGAATATTTGAGTAGCTAACAGAAAAGTAGGAAAGAAACGAGCAGAGCAGGACAGAAAGGTTACCTTCTCCATGTCAGCCTGCAGTACATTATAGTCTTTCTTGGACTGTTGGACCTCCTGGGTCAGCTTAGTTCTGGTCTGGTTCAGCTGTTGCTCCAAAGCCTGGTGGGAACTTTGCAGGTGGGCCAGCTCCTGCATAAGACAAACAAAATCCAAGTGTGATAAATCAAGGGAGCTTTGATCTTCTAACATGGTGTCAAACAGCTATGTGTTATTTATAGGATTTTAAGGTAACACATTTTCATTTTTGTAGGCTACTAAAAACCGTGTCCATCTCTGCTTTATTTGAGCTGTTTTCCCATCAAGAATGCTCTATGTTTAATTAATTAATTCTTGAAGCGTCTCATTTGGGTTGCTGTTTGTAGCAGCTATAGACATTTATTGATAGAATTATGATGTGCACGTTATTAAAGCCATTCCATGGGCTTGTAATATAAAGATGGCTGTAAATACTGTGAGCTAATACTCTAAAAACATGAATTTTACTTGTTTAGCTAACAAAGAATTGTTTGTATTTCAAGACTGAATTATATATAGTGTGAAAAGGTAGTATGACTCCAAGTAGTATGACCTTCTGGCTCTCTCTCTCCTGGTCCTTGATTTTCTGCTCCAGGGCTCGTCTGCAGCTTTCAGCGTTGTGCCTTTGACAACTCATCTCCTCTGTGACTTGTTTCAGCTTCTGCTCCACTGACGAACACTAAGAATAACAGGCAGAATTTTAGCCATGTTTAAATTCCACTGACACACAGAGGGAGAATAACTTAAATCAATCAACTATGAGCAACATAATAAGTGAGTTGCTCAAAGCATCTCATGCAGGGCCTTACTACTGAGTAAAGAAACAAATACCACTATGTAACCAACAGAAACCCAAGTGGCTCTGCAAGCTCAGGAGCAAACCATGTACTCAAAATGTTGTGGGTTTGGATCATGCTCACAACAGATGGTGTATATCTTTTCCCCTCTCTTTCCACTGTAAACTATGTAATAAAGCAGAAATAAAATAAAATACATTTCAATAATCCCACCCATCCCAAACATCCCACTCTCACAACTACATCTCTGTGTACTCAGGATAGAAGCCTACCTTGGCTTCAACCTGCTGGTGTCTGTCTGTGGCCTGGCTGAGCTCATGGCGGGACTTGGCAAGGTCTCTGTCCCGGTCGGTTAGCTCTCTTCGGGCCTGGTCCAGTTGGGTTTGCAGCTCCTGAAGTCTGGAAGCCTGGCTACGAACCTCCTTCTCCTGAGAGGACAGACTCCTCTCCAGCTCTGACATACGTCCACGCAGCTCTGGCAGAGAGAAACAGTAATAATTACAGCATTGTTGCTAGACAGGGATCACTGTAATATAGCCCAAGAGGCATCACTTTTACTGAAAAGGGTGAAAAATCAGCAGAAAATCGCTGCCAACATCTCAATGATGTAAAATGATACTAAACAACAGTCTGAGGTATTAACTCCAAAAACAAATTGTAAAATAACCCACCTTGGTTGAGAGCCCTGAGCTGCTCCATCTGTTGGGAGGAGCCACCGGGACTCTGTGCTGCTATCGATGTGCTGATTCGCTGGCTGGGTTTGATTGGCGTCTCCTCGTGGGCGTTCCAGAGGGAGGACCCCCCGCCACCCCGCCTCTTCAGGGGTGTTTCCATGGTGCCCTGGGACTGGCGGCTCTGGGTTTGTTCCTGCTGTTGCCACGGGAATATGGAGGATCCAGCTTGCTGGCGGGCAGCAATGTCTTTGTGGCCAACACTAACTGATGAGTGATTCAACAACTAGTAGAGAAGAGTTAAGAGAGTTAATATAATGACTCGTCAACACATGCACACATGCACGCACACCCACAATAAATATAACTAATACACTCACTTTGACCTGCAGGACTTTGAGTTCGGTCTCCAGCCTCTTTCTTTCCTCCACCTCCTGGATGTATTTCTCCTGAAGCTCCTCCAGTCTGTTATCTATGGAAGACATACCTGGGGTTTACATGTTAGGGTATGGTGACACACTCATCCAGAGTGAAGTATTTGTGAGTCATATAATATAAAGTTACCCTGCTGTCTGTAGGCAGGGGTGGCAGCTGGGGTAGGGAAACTCTTCTGTGGTGTAATGTAGGCCTGCAACTCAGAGCAGGAGGACGACAAAGAAGAAGAGCAGGAGGAGGAGGGCTGAGAACGATCAAACTCATTTTTGTACCTGAGCAGGCAGAAAAACAACAAAGACAGAGTCACCATTCAACCAGAAGTTGCAAGATTTGACTGCTTTCCATCACTGCTAAAGACAGCTTATACTCATTCTTGTACCTGAGGTGTAACAGCAGACTAATTATTTAGTCCTTGACAAAGCCCCGAGTCACAGGAGTTGCATACTTTACACATCTGACAAAAACTCATTCTTGCATTTTTATATTGAACTTATATTCTATTCTATTGAACTACTGGTAAAATGACTTGAAAATAGTTTTTATAAAATGACATGACATCAACAGTCACACAGTTCAACTCACTTCTTGAGCTCCTGCTCCAGTCGTTCTATGGTCTTCCTACAGGAGCTGAGCTGGCCCTCCAGGTAGCTCACCTAGGTTCAGGAACACAAGGTTCAGTCAAGATCACAGGAATTTAACATTTTAAGTCATCAGTCCCTACGTATTAAGTAAACTGACCTGCTGCTCTTTGACTCCCAGGTCATGGACGGCCTTTTGACGGCCTTTCTCCAAAGAGTCACATGACTCCACTAGGGCCTGGTTCTCTCTCTTCAGAACAGAAGCCTCACTACGCTCACTGTCCACCTGGACAGAGAGGACAAAGAAAGAGAAAAAGGTGAGAGGGAGGTTACCAATCAAGCGAGTACACGTGAAATGGGTTCCATGGTTCCCACCAAGGCACTGATGTAAAATTTCATGACTTTTCCATTACTAAATTAAGAGCACTTCCATGACCTCAAATGTTATTTCTTCCTGTTTCTTCCATCCGTTTTTCAGCTCAGAAAAATTCCTTGGCAGGCTCTGTTGGATTGAGTGCAATGCCACTGGTGTGCCACAGGTCTGTCTCATACGCCAGCGAAATTAGTCTCCGGCGCGACAGAGAACATAACATCATGGGCACATTATTAATTATATTATAGGCCTATTCAAAGTAGATATCGCAGTTTTTCAGGATGTGTACATCGCCCAAGTTCATACCGCACTGACAATGATAATAAAACGATACATTGAGCAGCCCTAGTTTACTGTGATTTTGGATACTCAAGCTACCCCTCATACCTACAGCATCTCCATTATATCCATAGGCACGGGAAAGGAGCAAAGGAACTGTTATTGCTTTAATCAATCAATTCTGTCCATCCTTCACAAACACTGACCTTTTGTTTCTGTTTCTGCAGAGCAGCCTCTAGTGAGTCCAGCTGAAACTGTTTCTGGGTCCTTTCCTTCTTCAGTTTGTCCAACTGGACTTCGATCTCCTGGATCTTCTGCAGGGCTTTCCCTGGAAGACCATCTTTCCACTCCTCCACCGCCCAGCTCATGGTGAAGATCCTGGCCAAACAGGCATCAGTTCACTTTAAATAGTGAAAATCACACCTAAATCTCAAAATCAACCTAAAGCCAATCTTGGACTACTCAATACTCTCCCCAAGCTAAAAACAGGGCAATCTCACATGATGGTCTAAATACTGATTCAGATGTTTTACTACCCTGCCAAGAGTACATTTCTGGAGGAAACACTAAATCTGTGTGAGTTTATCAATTGTTTTTGGTAAAATTGGTATGGTAAAATTTGAAGCAGGTGACCTAAGGAAACTGTCTGTTTTCCTGTCGCAGTCCAAAATCAATGTGGTAACTGATTAGTTAGGTTTGTTATATTGTCATATATCAGACTAGACTATCTACCAGACTAATAAATGACCAACAAACTGCCACACAACATTGGGCTTAGTGACACTTAGTCTGTGTGTTTGTATAAAGGGAAAAGAAGGGTGGAGAGTATATGTGCATATCCAAATAAGTGTTCTTAAATTAGATCTGTTTTTCAAAATAGAAATCAATCAATCTATCCAAATAGTTCATTCAAAACCCCATATTGATTGAAGCCCATCATCAAGGCAAATCCTAGAGATGCTCCACTGACTATGAGCGGAAGAACAACTTTATAGACACAGTGATAGTTGCCAGTGTGTTTTACCGGTGATATGGCCATATTCTCTGGTTCATACCTGAACTACAATGAAATAAAGCTAATTTCAATGTAAAGTCTCAAAAAACGTTGTCTCTTGACGACATCACAGATTATAGCCTTTGGTTGTCTAGGTTCATAACATAACCATGTTAGTACACTAAACAGTACGTGGGCCCACTAAAAAGACCTATAATGCATATTCATAATGTAGGAACTTAAACTATGGGTCAGGCCCGGTGGTCATGGGCCTGTTTCTAATGCCCTCCAACCTGACCAGTATTAAAGTAGCTGTCAGGACAATGAAAGATGAGTCCACCAGAAATTGCCAATGCTTTGATTAGGCTGATTGCTTTAGGATTGTGCTAATGTTTCTTCTCTGTGTGTATGAAATATTTTTTTGTATACTGTCTGTAACAAAATGTACCGTGTACTTTGTAAAGAAACCCTTGATATCAATGGACAAGTCCAGATAACTGAAGGTTGGATATATTTTATAAATAAATATATATGGTTAATAAAATACATTTTTAAAAGAAGTATTTTAATGTGCCTGGGTGACTCAAATTACTTTGGGTCCCATACTGAAAACGTTTTAGAACTGTGTAGCAAAAATGACATCCTGGGGAAAAAAGAGATGCATCCTTAGAATAGGTGAAGCAATGAGACCACCATAAGACATCATTCGATTACCAACATCAATTCACTGAGTGATTGGTGTCACCAATGAGATCAATAAGTGGGCATTTATTGGTTTATTTGGAATTCGTGAACCTTTTCAGCCTAGTAACGATACCCACTTAACAAGTGTATTTTCTTGCCCAGTGACCACACCAGCACGCGTTTTCAAATATAGAAACCAGGAAATGGATTGCAGTTGGTTGCAAAAGTAAGCAAGTTAACGTGAACGTTAAAGTGAACCATCTTTTCTTCTTACCACATACAAATAAAAGACTGTAGATAGCAAATAAAAGACACAATATCTGTTAGCTAACGTTACAACTCACAATAAAAGGTTGTTGTTTAATGCAGCTAATGTATTGTTTTTTTTATTGTTTTGAAGCGAGGTGCCGACATGCACAACATTTTGGTTGTAAAGGGACGATAATAGATAACACCAGTTAGTAAACCACTAATCACATGCTTGGGGTATTCTTAACTGAAAAACCAACATGTAAACGAGAGTATTTGCTAACGTTAGTTAATTACTAAGTTAACCTAACGTAGCTAGCTTCTCCTGACCACCAAATCAAATATAAACAAAGTAACGTTAGCACAGCGAACAAGACAACCGCAACAAGTCGCTAATGGTGAACTTTTATTGTGTTATAAATTTAAGCCCGAGCATACACAGGCTTAAATAGCAAACTTTGTCGCGAAATGACGCATATGCTACTTTAACGGCAAAATTAAATCCAATTTGACTGCACTTACTTTAGGCGCGGTACTTCTTTATCAGACACAAGCTGTTGAGATTATTTCCCGTTGAAAAATTCAAACTCCTCAAAAAAAACCACACAGCTTCGCGTCCATTGGCTAGCGGGTGTGACGTCCATTAAACAATGCTCCTGATTGGTTATTTCAATTGAGTACGTTTCATCCCTGTTCCTGACTCAGTAGCGCCATCATGCGACATGGCTTTGAAATATCCACCAAGGTTTACTTTGGAAACCCTTTTTTTCTTAAACTTTTTAACATGATGGAATCACTCCTTTTACAAAAGGTGCTCGCAAAGCAAGAAGATGTAGGAACAGAATAGAGAAAATCCATATTTATTATTTTTATCATTCTACTACATTTTTATGTTATAAACTCAACTGCTGTAAGAAAGAAAATGGTAATAATAATGGCAAATGGCATAAAACAGAACAAGCGTAAGAAGATCCATCCTTCCCTGCTTACTTGTGATGCAGGTGACACTGGAAATTGCTATGAACAAGCTCTCAAGAAAAAATATTTACAAGCAAGTGGTACACTAGACTTAGATGGGACCTATCCCAGCAAAAAGCAGGGAAACGTGGCTAACACATACAAAGACAAAAACACTCACATTGATACCTATGGGCAATTAAGAGTCTCCAGTTGACTTGCATGACTTGGTAGGACACCAGAGCAACACAAGGAGAACATCCAAACTCCAGACAGAAAGGACCAGGGGTGGGAATTTCCATCGTGCCGCTCTACATGCATGACTTTACATAAAATTGTGTAATTGCTCCAACTAGATCTACAGGCCTGAGCCCATCAATCAACTGGACTCAAATAATTTTGAAAACCATTATGACGCCTTAATGTGATGGCAGGCCCAACAATTTGTTTCTGGATCATTGCCTTTGAGGTTTACCTTTTAGGATGGTGGGTGGAAAATGAAACAATTTTACAACCCCACTCCTCCACCTCCCATATTTAATTTGCACAAAACACCCTGGTTTAATTGGTGATGAACCTTAAATGCCAGAAACAGAAAAAAATATCATTTGGCAAGATTTAGTGATAAATAAATAATAAAAGCCTACAAAACAAAGTAAGTGTCATATTGTCATTTATTGAGATCCATTGACATGGGACAGAAAGTGTCAGAGGCTCAGAGAATTTGTTGTGCATACCATTGGAGTACCATTCATGCCTGATAACTGATGCAGTAAGTTCATTACAGAAATGACAGAAAACACGGCGTGGACTACCCTTCAATTTGTCTTAGGAGGGATTTTTATATATGCACAAAGAATGTTTTGTTTTTTTATATTTTAACCCTTGTGGCACAGATTTGATCTTTCATTAAATAGCAGAGAGAGGGAAATCAAACCCTGTGCATTTTGGAAAGCACAGAAAGGTCAAATCTGGGAAACACAGAGTTCAGATTTTTCAGTTTGTGTAAACCAGTCTAAAATCCCTCCTTTCATTGTGACTTTTCTTTGCAAAAATAAATCTTTTGCAGGATAGAATTGTCAAAGTTATGTTTTTGGATGACCTGAAGTTGTAAGGTACATATTAATGCAACTTGAGCAAACTATCCAAATGCTGCTATATGACCACAGGTAACTCAGAAAACTGGCTATTTCTAGCGCTCAGCACTCCACATTTCATGCAGTGCTTGAAAGTGCATCCATAGTAAACAAGATGGAGAAGCTACAAGCGTTAAAAAGGAATTAGATCAGTGAGCTTAGACCCCAGTCAGCATAGTGAGAAGACAGCAGGCAGGCAGGCTGACTGTTCCCTGACACAGAGAGAGTAGTTGATAAAATGTGTTTGTAAGTTTGTCATTTTGACATCATTTTGTCATTAAGTACAAAATTTGAGTGCAACAATAACCTTTTAACAAAATAAGGCCCATGGGACACCATTCACAACTTCTTTAACCATGCTTTGCCTCTTCAACTGCTCCTCTCAGGATTTATGGGCCTAGGTTTCCAAAAGCACCGTGGCATTCAAGATCAGGAGACTGGTAAATGTGAATAATCTGCCCACTGATGCCAAACTGACTTTTGATTATCCAATCCCTGCCCAACACACAATCTGGATTGATGAAGCTTCTGAGAATCAGCTACAAAGGGCCACTATCGTTTCTTTCTCCACTGGTGCAGTAACAGCTTGACAAAAAGGCAACAAAAGCTACAATGTTGTGCCTTTTTTCCTAAGAGCAAAGGAGCCCTGACCTAGGATGACTGGTCAGGTCATAGTACCAATGACTTAGGAGGCAAACTGGTCTCAGATCAGCACCCCTGTTCAAGAATACATTGTGAATAAAGAATTACAGCTGGTTCCTATAAATTAAACATGTGGCCCTTCTGGTCAACAAGCATTGTGTGACAAAAAACATGCAATATTTTTTTCTGTGTCTTTAAAAGAGGCAAAAAGTACTGTAAGACAAATCAAACAACTGGTATATTTGTTCATGAACAGTTCTTTGCATTCTCTTCACCGTTGCTACAGAGTACCTGATGCATGGTCAGTCAATTTGTTCACAGTTTGAAGAGTCAATAAAACCAGAAACAATGATAGACAGAGTTTGGTGATTTTGTACTATAGACACCATGTTGCTGCCCCTTCTCTGGAGAAGATGCCTTGGCTGCAAATAATTAATAATGCCCTCCAAAACATAACCATGGTAAGATGCCAAACTCTTAAAAACAGCTGGTATAGAATCCAAAATAACTAAGCAACGGCCCTGGAGCAAGATTGTGGAGCTAAAATGGCTGCCAGTGAAAAATACAATGGCCAAACTTGGTCTGTCTATAGGTCTGGTGAGAACCACAGAACACAATGAATGATTTCACAATTGACAGGAAATGGACAAAAATAAAACAGTTTGGAAAATGGTCTCATGTTATTGCTGTCAAATGGAAACCTTGTTTCTTCCAAATGTCAGCTTTAAATTGTAAAAAAAAAAGTTAGATTTTCCCATTGATATGAACTGATTTTGAATCTCTGTGATGCTTTTTGGATGAGTTTCATCAGCTTGTTTAAAGTTTAAAAAATGAAAAAATAAAAAGTTGTAATGCAACAGCAGCGATTAAATTGCTTGATGTGTAACTGATTTCCTCCGAGACGCTTGGACAGCTTTAGAACTGAAAGTCAGTCACAACAAAAGGTCAGCCAAGCGCTCTTCCAATCTATTATATTCCAAACATCTGACCCTCATTCGCCAGCTTTATAGCCCAGGTCTGACAGGAAGTAGACAGCTGTAGACAGGGAATGCACCAGACTACGATGTATGTAGACAAACCATTAGAAAAAGGAAAAGAGCCAACAAAGAAAAGTTGCCTAGACAGAGGCAGGGAAAAGGGGAGGACACCAATAGTTTAAAAAAAGGAGAGGTATAAGATGCATGCCGTGCAGCTGTAATGTTTTTTTCCTTTTGTTTCTTTTAGAGACGTTCCTCACTCCCATGCCTCTCTCTTCACTGCTCCTCCCTCTCTACTTCTGCTCCTCAATCTCTCGTTTGACCTCCGCCACATAGTGGTGATCCATCCCATGAGCCACCTCCATGATGGCCAGTGCCTAGAGACAGAAGAAGAGTATCTTTAAAATGATTTACAGGCTCAGTCTTTTTAAGGAATTGTTTTCTAGGACATGGTTGGATCAAATTGGAAATGTGCGATGTGGTTAACTCCCAATACAGTTATGCAGCTTAGGATATGTAATGGCATGGGGACAGACCAATTATTAATTCTGTGGGTCAACAGTACAACTACCATGGCTTCTACAAACGCTTTACCTTACCTCATATCCGTAAGGTAGTTCAGCTAGATTGTCTATCCATATCCATGCCTTCTTCAAGCCCACAGTAGTCTACCTTAGTGTAACTGGGTACCTAGTTTAAACATATGAGATGGAAGTAAAGGGCTTTTAGAAACTGTCTGTCTGCAGGTTTACCTTCTTCAGAGCCTTGACTCCTTGTGTCTTTTTCTCCAGCCCTAAATACAGCCTTCCCAGCTTCAGATACATGGACGCCACATTCAGAGAGTAGGCTGGGTAATGTACACTGCAGAGGGAACATAATAAATACATCAAGATAGGTAGTGAACACAACTTTCTGACTGGTTGACTGCCTCCCTGTCAGTCGGTCATGCCCGACAGATCAACTTACCTATATGGCTGAATGATCTTCTCTCCATAGCTCATGGCTCCGTCCCAGTCCTGCATGTAGAGACAGACACCCATGGCCTGATACATCATGTGCAGCATGTAGACGTTGGTGTCAGCAAATATAGCTCCCATCTTCTCCTGGCTCAGCTCACACACCTCCAACAGCTCACTGGGGGGTACCACAGAGTCAAGGGATAATCATACGAACATGGGAGTTAAAGAGGGGAGGAGAGAGGAAAGGTGGCAAGAGACAGAGAGCAGATGAACGGAGAAAGGAAGAAATTGTAATCTGATTAAGGCAATACTTCTTAAATTGTGTTAATGCCTTTATCGGATTATCTTAATTGGGGTACGGTCATAATCGGAGTAAGCATAACCTGGTTTATAGATTTCTGCTCAATCTTTTGATTTATTGGAGTTTGTAAATGCCTTAGGTCACCAGTGTGGTGAGCGGTAGACTGATTGTTAAATGAATCCATGTAAACCGGGCTATTAGAGAAATCGTGTTACTTTGAACCATGTAAACGTTGCAATTGAAATGTTGCCTTAAGCGGATTACTCCCAGTCAGCGGGGTATTGGTGTGCATGTAAGCGTACTCATGAAGGAAGAGAAACATTGAGGAAATATAATTTTGGCAGGAAGAGATGAGGGAGAGTAGGGATGGAGGGGTGAAAGAGAGGGAGGGGGAGAACCGAAACTTGGAGGGGTGGAGGCTAGACAAGAATGGGGGAGACAGAGAGGAGGGTAGGATGGGCGAAAGGATATTCTTGTAGTGCTTGGCTCTCCTGAACTCTTCGATGACATTCTTGGCGTAATGGACCATGGATCGGATTTCCTCCGGCTCTGGTGGCGAACTTAGCTTCTTCTTGACCTCCATTTTAGCCTTGTCCTAGGGAGAGAAGGAGAGAAAATGACAATGAGACAAAGAAACAGACAGAAAGTAAGACGAGATGCTCTGAAGTTCAGAGGTGGTTGTGGAAAAAGCGATAGCACTAGGGCACTCGAGCCTTCTACCTAAACAGTTTACATCCATTGTAGTGTTCAATTTTGTTGCTACACAATACAAGCCGTAACTCTTACTCACTTGCTTACTGGATGCAATTGAGCGTGTTGCCTGGCAACATGAGCATATTGAGACATTCAGTTGGAAAGCCTTAACAACAATTGAGGCTGTGATGATTTCATGGTAAAACTCTTTATAGATAAGGACCCTGGCACTGATGGCTCCCACAACTGAGACGACCACATCACTCTGCACAGCACAATCACACACAAGAACATGCATATGTGAACTAATATTGACTGTAGAGCTTTTTCTTTTTACTTATGTATACCTTCTGAATCTCAAATCTATGTCTTGTACTGTCCCTGGCACTATATGTGAGATCCTGTGTGTCCTTGCATTGCAGTGGTCAGTTAGTACTGCATCACCTTTGTCCGCACCTCACTTGTGTCCTTGTTGTCACAGCACCATGTTACCAAGACAAACTGCTTATACATATTATGTACTTGGCATTTTTCAGAGACACAGCAAAGGCTGATGAAGGCAACATAACTTTGGCAGATTCCTCAAACTGATTAAGCAAAAAGTTTCCGCAACAGATACATTTTCTAGATTGAAGAATTGCCGTGACGACGTAGGACGTTCAGGCACATAAATCAAGATTACCTTAGATTTGGTGGTGCACTCCGTACAATGGCAAGGGAAGAAGTAGGAATCTAACAACCTTTCGTTCCTGTCCTCTGTTGGGTAGAGCAGGTCTATGTAGCTGTTAAAGATCTAGAAAGAGAGTGCAGAGAAAGGGAAGGTGAGAGACGGAGAGAGAGAAGCTATCACTTGAGGTCACTGCTGCCATTTGCAGCCATTTTGTCCCTGTGGGTAAACATTGTCTGTACTTAAATTTGGGACCCAAACTGACACAAGTGAAAAGAACATTTGTTGCTATATACAGTAAAGCCAGTGTTTACCTACCTCATCTCCAGGATTTATCTCTTGAACGGCTCTGACCTCAGCCACCGTGCCTTTATAGGTCACTATGACATTAGGACTACAGCTATGGTTCATTAGTGCTACACTATACAGAGGGAGGAAGGGGAGAAGGGAAAGACAAAAAGAGAGAGAACTAAGTAGAAGTATAGAGTTAAAATACAATACATTTTATCGGGCTATGACAATTAATCACACTACACACTGAGGAAGAGACAACATTGAGAAATCAAATTAGAAATTGTTGATATATCAAAGGAATGAATATAAGATTTGCCATAATTTATACTAAATAGTATAATTGTTGTAGTAATATTATTCTCAAAGAGCGGAAGAGGAAGGATGAAGAAAAGGAGTGGGTTGAAAGAGGAGATAAGGAGAAAGGGTGGAAGGGAAGAAATTATAATTTGATTTTGGATAAGGAACATTGGCAAATACTGTTCTTGCCATTCTTATCAACAAAACAGTGAATGGAAGGACTGATGTGATGTCTAATGCTAAAAAACAGAGGTGAAACATTGACAGTCAAACATCATTTGAGTGATGAAGCTGAAGACGAGGAGGAGGGGGAATGATGAAGACAACAATGTCATCACACAGAGTACTTACTCGGGAAAAACGGCTGATCCCAGATGGGAGAGTTCCTCATCCTCTATAGTAAAACCATTACAGTTGACCTGGAGAAAGAGAGAGGGAGGGATAGGGGGAGACAGAGAGAATGAACGGGAGGGGAGGATGTGAAGGGGGTTAAGTAATATGATAACATGACTTGGACCTCCCCAAGTCTAAATATACTCACACACATGCCAGCTGATCTGTTAGTCAAATCAAATCACATTTTAGTTGTATAGCCCTTAATCACCGTTACAGTCTCTAAGGGCTTCACAGTGCCCAACATGTGAAACAGTAAATGGTTAGTACACAACATCCCCCAGCCTTGGACCCTCAGAGGACAAGGAAAAACTCCCACAAAACCTGGAAGAAACCTTGGGAGAGACTACTCAGAGAGGGATCCCCCTACCAGGACGGTCGGGCGTGCAGCGTATACAGAGCGCTTAAAAGTTTATTTGGGTGGGACGTCCAGATCTGATGTGGGGCATCACAGCGAACAGCAGTTCAGTCAGCGTCATTGTAGGACTAGGGGACCCATTGATTACATACAGAGCTCATGAAAAAGTCATACCAACTCATCAATCAACTGACAACCATTTCCCTATCGATGTCAAAGGAGAAGATGATTTTCAGGGGATCAGGTAGCAGAGATTACATGTGGCTCTGTAATAGCAGGACAGAGAGCTTTGTTCCCCTGGAGTAGCTTAGAGAGAAAGCGGACAGCAGCACTGACAGACAAGCTCAAACTAAATGGAGCTAAACGCTGTTGAGTGTTAAACAGACAGGCCCACTGGGTGTGTAGGTGACAGACGCTGGTTTCAACACAACATGTGTTCCTGTGTGTAGAAGCTAAATACAGGACAGCTGGGGAGGGAGGGACGAGGAGGGTGAAAGAGATGTGTGCACACATACGTGTGTATGGTGTGCATGTGTGTGTGTGTGTGTGTGTGTGGTGACACAGCAAAAGACCGCTTCGAAGGTCATACAAGTCAAGAGAGGTCAACACCTGTCGCGGTGCCAGGCAGGGCCCAAGCCCACTGACTTTCTCCTAACCAATCACACGTCGCCACCAGAACACACGCCTTCCAAGATCCTTGAGACTTCAAGGATCAGAATTACAGTGTTTCATCAATGGAATTAAATCGTTACATAGTATCCCAGAACTTAAAGGTAATGATCAGAATTTAACCCTCTAGTCTAAAGCTGGCTCAGGGGCCCTTCGGCAGCACCGCCTCCCCTCTCACTCTCTTTGCCCATAGGAGCACTCAATCAAGGGATGGGGAGCGGTGGCTGTACAGTTCAACACAATGAAAAGTCCCAACCACACACACACATTTTTAGACCCTTGCATGACACTTCAGTCACAGTGATGACAAGTAAACAAAGGACACATAAAATGCCAGGACCACCAGGCCCTGAAGAGAATCCATATGCCGTATGTCTAAAGGCTCTACCAAGAAGCCTGAGAACGTCCTTTGGGGGAAGGGGTAGAATTGAAAGTGTTATCCAGGTTTACCTGTGCAAAGAGCTCAGTGAGAGCCTGGTCGTCGGGGAGGTCTACGATGTGTCTGGAATAGAAGTGGTGCAGCGCCGCTATGTCTGCCTGGTTCATCTCCTCCTTCTCACTGTCCAACTTATCTAAGTCTGACGAGGGAGGGAAACAGAGGGAGAAAGAGAGAGAGATGTTACACGGTATCTATTTGAAATAATGAAGTTGGGAAATATTGCCTCTGCTGGTAATGGAGACTGGAAAAGGGGTCAAGTGCTATAAAAAACTTTTTAAAAAAATGCAGGTAGCCTGAAAATGTTGACCGTGTATCACAGAACTTTACATCACTGAGATAAGTCTTTTTGTTTCTTACCACTACCATAACCATCCCCGACACGGCCCCTTATTAGACCTACTTTGTGTTAGTCAGGTGTAGAGTATGCCACCGCTACAGGCCACATGTCAGTGTCAGTCACATTAAAACACACATGCATAAACAGATTGGTGGGGGGGGGTAGGCAGCAGCTGGCTACTGGTTTTTGCTTTGTGTGTGAGAGAGACAGGTGTGAAGGGTTAAATCTGTGGCAATCCCCTGCTGACACATCTAAATTGGCAACAACAGTTTAGGCTAAAGGATAATACCATACAAAGCCTAGACATACCTAGTCTAGGCTAGTGTTCTCTGATGAAATATATTGACTTTGTGTCAAATATGTTCTTTGATTAACTTATGTTGTATGATGGAGGCGACTGGTAGCAGCTTCACCTCTGTGTATCCAGGATCTATATAGTTTGCTACATGCAAACACTTGCAGTGTATGTTTAGTGGGCGTCACAGGCTAGCTTAGCATCATCGCAAAAGCACCGGAACATACTAAATATTACGTTTTTGTTGCACCACTGTATGCTGAACAAGGAGTTTACCCGAAAAGTAGTTATGAGGAGGAGAATTACAGATCCACATATTAACATCTGGGGGCTGCTGAGCACAATCACAGTCTTGTACAATTGGGGATTCAGTGCCTTGCTCAAGGGCACGTTGGTAGTAATTGTTGAGGAAGGAGAGAGAGTACATGAAATTACAGCACCCAGAGGCTTTGGATTGGAGAACCAATGCCCTACAGAGTTAGACTGAATGAAAGAGACAGAGCCAGGACTCTGGCCTACAGTAGAGGCTATTAATAGACACACTGCTACAACTGCGGGGACAAACGCCAACTGGGAGGCGACACACACTCATACACACACATACCCACACCATGTAACTAAGTGTACATGCAACCAAGAGTACCCGCACATGTAACTAAACATGCACGCTCATGCACACGCACGCACGCACGCACACACGCACACACCTACTTACGGGATTCAAACTCTGTGAGCAGTAGCAGCCTTTCTGAAGGGGTGCGTTCTGTTGTGACTCTCTGGAAGAATAGAGACACAGACAAACAGAAAACACTCCAGATATTAGCAGTCAGAAAAACAATTACAATTACAATCAAACACATCCAAAATATAACTAAGTACCAGGAAGTAGCTCGGTGATTGTCTAACTAGTGGTTAAAATAGTTAAAATATTTTGTTCTGCGATTCTCTTCGTTACAACAACACTGTGCTGCACATACCCATACACACCGGCCTTATGCCTATTTTATTCCACTCACTAATATTCTATCTCAATTAATTTGCTTTGTTTGATGTTGTTGTTTACTGGAAAATGTTTTGTGGTGTTTCACAGATTCAAATTTAATTCACAACCATTCTCACTGGTCATTCCATGTCGTTTCCTGTTTTCGTCATAGTGTGTTGTCAAAGAAGGCAGAAACATCTTAAAATGTTTCTTCTTCTCACCTGTCTCATGATGATTCTGGCCACCAGCCTGACCGTCTCTGATGGACACCAGTTTTCCCCAAAGGCACACATGGCTGAACATTCCAGCTTATGCATGGGCCAATCACCTTTCTACACACACACACCCACACCCACACACACCCCGGGTGAGAGAGTTAACAAGCCTCCATTAGTACAGCGAGTAATCACATTCCAGCAGAATATGAAATGGAACTACAGCATCAATACAAAAAACTGAAATCCAGTTTGAGAGAGAGAGAGAGAGAGAGAGAGAGAGAGAGAGAACATTAAAGGAATAAAGAGGCTGCTAAATGATTTGATTATCACAAAGCACTCATACATTATTACCAGAAGACACTCATATCTCTCTGTCTCTCACACACACACCCCACCACTTCATTTTACTGCAGTGCACTGTGTGTGTTGTACCGTGAAACTAAAATCAGACAGACAGAGGGAGGGCAGGCTAAATCGTCATAGCAACGGCAGCCTGAGCTCGCGCTCTCTCTCCCCTGCTCCCTGGACCTTTATTGTAGTGGTTCTCAATGTGTGGTCCAAGGATCTAAAGGTGGGTCACGGGAAGATTACAACAGATTCTCAAAGTATTCTGTGGCCAATTTGACAGGGAGCACAATATCCATTTGGTACCACATACAGAGATGCGCGCACACACACACACACACAAACAGAATCACACACACACACCACACTCTTACCTGACAGTCAACATTGCAGTAGTAGGCCTGCTTACATTTGCCACACTTAGAAAGTCCATCTTTCCTATAATCACAT
>CABFOQ010004129.1:48453-68410 GCA_900660455.1 Gephyroberyx darwinii | reverse complement strand
TTGTTCTTATTTTGTTAGTACCCATTGATTTCTGGGATTCACCAATGTATATTTTTGCTCTTCTCTTAGGTAAGAGAAAATTTTACGAGTGGTCGAGAGCACCCTTACCAAGATAAGAAAAAAACATCTTGTTTTCACAGTCAACACAAGGAAACAAGTTTTTAATTTGAGGAACATAAAAAAACACATGAATATCATATAATCAAATTTAGATGATCATATGTTTTAGAGTAATTATAATCATTGGATTATTAAATTTGTGGGCTAAAGAAATAGTATTGGTCCATTGATCCCAATTAAGACTATAAAAAACGTTCAGCTTCTGAAGGGCTTACATACTGCTCTTAGATGCTTTGGCCATCCAGGCCTTACGGAGAGAACGCGTTTTTAGAGATCGCACAGATCGATTTGATTAGACGGATGAATGGCTGCTGAGCCGTTTCAGATTGCCAAGAGCACTGCTTTTAGATTTGTGCAATACTCTGGAGCTTCAATTTAGCCTCCACAAGGCATTTATACAGTAGATCTCCAACATAAACATGCAAAATGTACCTTCAGCAACTGGTGTGTCTGTAAATGCATCGCTGGTGGGGGCTTGAGTGCCTGATGTACCTGGTAGTGGATCACTGTCTGTGTTGGGGGCTTCAGAAACTGATGCACCTGGTGCCCTGATGCATCGCTGTCAAGTGGAGCGTCTGACTGGACAACTGGTCAGTGCCATCTCTCCAATATTAGTTGTTGAGTTCTTAGGTCTACTTGCGAGACCGCCACCTCCTCCCCTCCTCCTCCAGTTGTGATCGTGGATCGCTTGGGCAATGTTTTTTTTTGCTTCCATTTTCATATCGAACCATTTTCTTTTAATTTCAGTTACTGTGCGTCCCTCTGCTGACACGGCATTTACAGCATCAGTAATGTTTTGCCATTGCTGGGTTTTTAATTTCCCTGTAACGCCAGTACAGACGCTATGGAAAATCACATGTCTACTTTGTGTAAGTTTATTTAACAGTACATCGATTTCACTACTGCTGAAGTTCTTCTTCTTCTTACAGCCTTTTTTGGTGGCATCTCTCTAATTCTCTCCCATGTGGCAGAGTATTTGCACATGGCACAATACCTGCCCTTATATAGTGTTTAGGGGGCGTTTCCTAAGCTAATTACAAACAATCAGCCACGCGCCTCCAATGTATGATCAAGTGGGATTCATTATTCAGCACACCCGGGTAAGAGCAGATTTGGGTGGTTAAGAATGTTTGGTGCATCTGGAGTTGACTTCTCTTATTTTTTCTCTTAACAGAAAATTAAGAGAAAATATAAGAGACATTTAAGAGAATGTTGCTGCATGAGGCCCATTATTACATTTTGTGTTTATAGACTAAGCACATTTTTATGAACATTCTTTGATGTCATTAAACAATAATTCATGTCTTTCATATAAGCTCATCAAAATGTCCAGTGGGTGATTGGATCTCTGTTAAGTTTTGAGGCTACATACTGGCTCATAATGGGCTAGGTAAATTGGAGTGATTCAAACATCATTGGTAAAGAGCAAGTGCAAAATAAGATCTGACGTACTTTTTTCACATTCAGCAGCCAATTAAAAAAGATATATTGTTTTAAATATTGATAGTCCATGAGCTATGTATAAAGCATCAAAGTAATCACACAGGCATCCTTGGAGGTTGTAATTGTTAATGGGGTTTCAGGTGCCTGATCTACACATGTCCCTCCCTATGGGGAAGCCTGCCCCTAATGTTATGCTATGCCCATCTCCTGGGAATGCATTAAGTATTGAAACTGTCAAACGGCAGCGTGAATGCCCATAGCTAATGTTGATTAGAAAGGCTATTTATTGTTACTTGGTGTGTCTGTGAGTGTGTGTGCTTGTGTGTGTGTGCATCCTTGATTGTACAAAATATGGATGTGTGAGCATGCAACCTTAGTGAGAACATATGCTCATGTGTATTATGTGTATCGTTGTTTGTACAGAATATGATGTACTGTGGATGTGAGAAAAGACAGAAGAGAAAGAACGTTTGTGTTTACTCACAATGACACCTACTCTTCTTATTGCTAGGATGATGACCTGAAAGGAACAGTGATTGGATGAGCCTCTTCCTCTCCTCTTCTATCACCTTGGAGCAGCAATTTTGAAGCAGGGCCACGGCCAAGTCAGCCCATCGCCACCACACTTTAACCAACAGAAAGTGCACTGCCCATATCAAGGGGACTTGTTCCACACTCTCATCTGGAATCACTATGCATGAGAGACAAACAACCTCATATTGACATGGCATGGCATAACATTCCCCCTGATCGCTCCCCCTTGACCATCAATCACCAAGGCGGCCCATCTATCAAGTGGCCCTGTCAGTCTGGCCCCCTTGTGACATACAAACATTTTTCCAATTTAAAATCTGATATTGATGGAGCACCTGATCCTGCTGCAGCCTCTTTGAGCTTTGCTGGAACTCATATCCATATCTGCATGGTTCCCCACTTCCTACGGTCATAATTCAAAGCATACTGTTTCCATATGCAATCTTTTTGTTGAGTAATCACTTTGACTAAAAAAATAAATATCTAATATCCTTCACCTTCTTGTTTTGATTTATGACAGAGTCTGGCTCTTGTCGCGGCTGGGCATACTCTGGGGGTCAGTGTGGTTACACCACAGGTTTTGACCACTGTTATCAGAGAAAATGGCAGATCTCTATTTCATTTGCTGAATGATCTCTTAGCTTTCCCCGCTCATCCTAGTTTGGCCTTGATCACTCAGACAATCTGTCAAGACATTAAGGTCTACTCTTGGCCACATAGTTTTTGGAGAACTACTGTTAAGCATTTATCATTAGTGATCCCTGTAATAAATAGAGTCACTGCAATCATACGTGACTTGCATGCAATTGAGTGCACTTGAAATGAAGTAGGAGCACGACAGCTCCCATGGACCTTACTTGCTCAGGACAAAGGGTCATTTGAGTTGAGCCTGTGCATGTAGATGAAAGAATAGAATAGGTGTCACTGTCATCTTCAAAAGCAGGAGTGACAGAACTAATACGTGTTTCACAGTTTAACTTCAAGTTAATACAAGTATGCTTATTAAGTTGTTGTTGCTGCCAATGTTCCAGCTAGAGTAAATATATTTTCTTCCGAAATGCAGGTAAAGCAGAAAAAACAGCTTCCTGTTATGTTTTTGTCAGTGCAATGTCGTGTCCATGATGCAGTCTAAGGTCTGCTGTCATCATGAAATTAATGCAGACATTGCTTGATATATCACTGAGAGGTCTCTGAAAATAACATTGTATCAACAAAACCTTACTCTGAGTTCAGAATGGCAAGCACCTGTGCTACTGCCCATTGGTGGCTTTGATATGATAGCGTTTTAGGGCCACTGTTTAAAAATAAATAATCTAAGATTTCTAGAATAAAGTCTTAATATTACGAGATTAAAGTCGTAATATTTCGAGAATAATCTCAAAATAGGCCTTTTATGAAAATAAAGTCATAACCTTTCGTCATAATGTCACAAAAATAAAGTCATAATATTAGGAGAATAAACATGTAATATTATGTGAATCGTGTCATAATTTTATGAGAATAAAGTTGTGATATGATGAGAAAAGTGTCGAGTAGCGTAATGCAAGCAGTAGCTTTGTTAAAATGGAAGTGAACGATTTAGTAAAATCATACTTTAGGATCATACTTTATAGGATGTAAACCCTATCCCAAAAAAGACAAATATTATGGTTTTATTAAGAATGGACAGCAAAATCCTGAGAGGCATATAGCAAGAGAGAGTGGGACCGACAGTGGCAGGGTTTACTTCCTATAAAGTGTGATCCTAAAGTATGATTTAACTAAATCGTCCACTTCCATTTTAACTGGTATGCACTAATTTGTTTATTTTGTTCTTTTTGTATATTTTTTGTATATTGTTTGTAATTTTGCTTATTGTATAGTGCTGTGTGCCTCTCTCTTGCTTTGTACACCCTATGCTGCATAACTGCAATTTCCCCTCTGGGACAATAAAGAGCCATCTAATCTAATCTAATCTAATCTAACAATGAAGCTGCTGCTTGCATTAGGCTACTCCACACTTCTGATCATATCACGACTTTATTCTCATAATATTATGACATTATTCACATAATATTACGACTTTATTCTCAAAAAGTTATGACTTTATTTTCGTAAAAACACTATGAGTTTATTCTCGAAATATCTCCTAATATTATTGATCTTCTAGTGAAGTGAGACATTTCACCCGGGGCGATATGAAGCTTCATCATATCTTTTGGTACAAATCAACTCTGTTCCTTATTGAGCAGTATATAATTAATAAACCAAGTAGTATATAAAAATATATATTTAAAAAAGTAAAAATGTTATTATTGTATTATTATTGTAGTTTAATTGCAGAACATGTTCTTAGTTAGTTACACAGACTATTGTGATATAGTGATGTTTATTGCGCGATATATATATAGCTTTATTTATCATGAAGGCAGCTGTCCGACTATGGAGACAGACAGCTGAAATTCCATTCAAATAAACTGATCATTTAATTACATCTATGTGCTCTATTTTCATGAATCAATGGTGCGTGGTACAAAGGCACACAGCGTGAGGACACAGGGTATGGTGACTGATTTTTGGTAATCCCGTGGCCACAGGTGCCTGGCGCACCTGCAACGCAGTTTGAAATGGGGTTGTATTAGGAGGAATACATGATCAATAAGTGTTGTGGGTCTGGCATCAGTCAAGACCAATCAAATAACCTTTTTCCTTCTTTTTAAAAGCAGTGTGCTCTGCACCACGGCGCTCTGACAATTTGGTGATGGAAGAGAACAGTCCAGAACGGTTCCACCAGAAAAGCTTCTCCCAAGAGGAAACTTGTGCAGGAGGGGCACAATCAAACAAACAAATAAATAAATAAGCCACAGAGGGCAACTGATGCTAAATTAGCTTAACACATTTTGTCAACATATGTGAGGTCCTAGGAGAACCATTGCTCAATGTATCATCCACAAAAAGGGTCGGTAAGCATCTGAATAAAGTCTGTTCATGCATGCATCGCCTGGCAAAGCCACGTCAGTAGTGCAGAATGCGCCTGCGCATTCTACGCCTCCGCAAATCCTCTTAATCCTTGACACCAAGTATTCCACTGGGCTGCTTGATCGTTACTGACACACCCCCTACTGTGCCTCTCCTCCCACTTAGGCACAGGCAAGTTTACAGCAAGTGACCAAAATACTTAATTGGCACAAGTGAGAAAACCCTGTGAGACCGGACACAATCTGTACTTGGTTTGTTTTACGCTCTAGCATTTCCATCTCCACAACATGAGCTTCATTTCTGTTCTCATTCTCTGCTCTCCTCACCAATGCTCGTACGTGGCTATCCACTTCGCCATAGCGCTGTATCTAACCTCATCTATCAACCCAGGTCTCTTTGCACTCACCATCATTAAGGCAGGGCTGTGGACCGGCTTGTCAGAACTGGACTGACTTGTCAGTCAGCAGTTCAGAAAATTGAGTTCATCTCAGCCTACGCTCTGCATTTTCTTGCTCCCACCGAGACATGGCTCACCCCGATAACATGGCAACATCCACTTCCCTCTCTGCTGCATAAACCTTCATCCATTCTGGGAGGCCTTTGGTCCACGGTGATGGCACAAGTCTGTTCATCGCTCATAAGTGGCAAATTCGTATTCCCCCTCTCCCACACTTAACGGTTTCTGCCACTTTTCCGGCCTTAAACCTGCACTAGGCAACTTTGTATGTTGGCAGGCCCAAATGACTGTGAGAGGCAACTGTTTAAAATTTGCAGACTTTAACACCTAGAAATCATGAAAGGTGAAGTGGTAAACTACACACAGCACACTCATGTTTACCAACCTGGCCGGTCTATGATACCAAAGAATACCAAAGGGACAAGAGTTCTATCATAGTGAGTCCAGCTTTCTCTGAACAGAGCACTTACTACTGTTTAGGAGACAGTTTGTATTTCATTCTTAAGTTTTGATTCGTCCCTTTGTGTGGGAAACGACATTTTACCACCATAAATTATGGGGAAATTATGGGTAATTAGGGTGAATCTACAGTGTCAATGAGGAGGGATTGATTTTAATATAAAGAACTTCCATGGTGGAGCTATAACACTGAGACATCACTTTTGTAGGCAGCTTCAACCTTCTGACAGAGGAGTTCAATTTCTTTCCTTTCTTCTTTGTGTCTAAGCTTCTCTGTATCCCTCCTACTCATAAATCAGGAACTATATTGGACTTGGTCTTCAGTAATGCCTGCTCCACTAACTTCTCTGTTACACTGTCATGTTTCCTTCTTCATCTCCTTCTCCACTAAACCTTCTAACCTAATCTCACCTCACACCATCACCACTCACCCAGAAGAAAAATCTTTTGCTCAGAGTTGTCTTTTCTTTATCTCCTGAGAAATAGGGAAGATCTCAATTTTGTGATCCCCTTCATCTGAAACGATTCTCCTAAAACCCACTTAGGAGCAATGAGGAGAGAACGGATTCCTTTTTTATTTTACAGGATTTCTTTTTTTCCTTTATTTGATAGTTAGCAGTAGAAAGAGACAGGAAGGATCAGGTTAGAAAAGAGGGATAACATGTGACACAGGTCCCATGTTGGGACCTGTGTCACATAACCACAGGGAATTGTGGTTATGTGCTATGCCTTAAACCACTGATCCACAGGAGAAAGAATTCTTGAGACTTCATGAGATCAATGTGAAGATGCTAACATGTAACATATATAATGATAATAAGATCCTACTAAATGTCTGTTGGCCCCGTGGCTTCAAAAGTACAATGCACCAGTATTGAGTGTTCTTTGAGATCTTTTTCTGATCTCATGGTCTCATATTAAGGAGAGTTAAATATTTGGAGATCTCTTGTTGTGATCAGAGCGAGATCAACATGAACTGTTATGTGGTTGTTTCTCCTGAGTTGAATTTGAGAAATAGGAGAAAACACCTTTAGTCTCATCTTAGTCTTAAATCTTGTGTCTAGGAGACATAAAAGAGATTTAGATGAGATTATGTTTAATGGTGAAGACTTTTTAATGCCCATTTAAGGGGATGTTAAGTAATCTACTACCTCTATCGACCTCTATTGGTGACCAGAAGGACTTGCAACAACATCATGTTGCCTTGCCTCACCCCTCCCATCCCCTTGGGTTACGGTGGCCTGTAATCGAAACAAACACTAAAGTCACATTTCCACAATACAGATGAGTAAGGGAGCAAATTAGAGTAGAAACGTCTAGTGAAGAGGTCGTATCACCATGCAAACTTGAAAGATTTTCATGTAACTTGAAACTTGGGCTGGAAAATGAGTTTTGAAAGCCATAAATCTCATTTTGTGCTATAGGGAAGTAAAAATCTTACTTATTGCCCTTTAATACCAGTTAAAATGACATATGAGAGCAATTAAGAGTAAAAATGAAAACTGAATTCAATACCTAAAATACTCTATTTAACTGTGTTTAAAATCCTTTAAAACATTGCGGGTAGATAATATAAGACTTTTTCAGCACCTGCAGACACCCTGCCTTACTCCCACCACCTGACACCTGTCACCTTTAAACTAGACCTGACCGTCTGTCCCCATCTGCACCTTGGCAGTCTCAAGCCTTGCAAATTGAGCAAATTGGCACAAGATTAGCTCACTGGAAGACCTCTCCCACTCGCAAGCGCTCCTCTCCTCCTTCTCTGGGGGGGACCAGACAATATGTGAAAAATTACAGCATATACACAGGATGTGCAAAAATGTGCTGGTATTCACATAAACAAGTCTACAAGGGGACCATATATAAGTGACTAAGCTTTAAGACGTGCTTGCAGATATATTATCTTTATATATGTATATTGTGTCTTCATGTAGATTTGGGTCTGTGCATTGCTAGATGGAGAAACCCAGGTACAGAAAAAGTGAAACTGTGCAAAGCCATTGCTGAATCACCCTTTTACCACTCTAAAATCCAATGCACTGCTCCTAACCCCCTGAAACTTTTCTCTATCTCTAAGATTACTACTAGTCCATACCTCCAGCCCTACACACCAACCCATGCTCTGCAGTATGCCACTGCCAGCCGCTTAGGCCGGGGACACACTCGAAGACTTTTAAAATCCTAACTGAAAACACGTTGCATCACAAAATGATGAAATTCACAATTTTGTTTTGTGTCTCAGTGGTAAATATGCTTACATTGGGCGATTAGACAAGGACTTCTGATATGTCACTGACATTAGGACCTGGACCAGGACCAGGATCTCCAGTGTGACACCAATCAAAACAATAGCCTCAGCTCGCTCGGCCTCGCCTCACTGTAAACGTGTCTGTCGTTGGCTATTGGCGATCTGTGAAGCCCACTCACTACAGGATATGTTAAGGGCCCGTGCAGATGGCGTGTAAAATCAGTCTGCGATTCGGTCAACCTGGTTAAAATTGAAACTGTAAACCCCCTCACTGCCAGGCAATCTTTGCCGACTATCAGTCAAACCTCTGATTGGGATTTCACCTCAGATCATCAGGATGGCCAAAGCTGGTATAAATTGACCCGATTATCCTCTAGTGTGTCCCCAGCCTTAACTCCCCCTTCCCGGCCTGGCCCGGTCACCTCACCACCGGGTCTCGACTCTTTTCCCTGACGGTGGAATGACCTTTCCACTTCAGTCAGACCAGCAGGATAACTCCCCATCTTCTGTCATAGGGTGAAAATTAATCCCTTCAAGAACTACCTTACCTCACATTCACCCCATGGAATCATACAGTACACTGCTCACTGAATCATATCCCCTCTCTCACAGCTACTTCCTCTTGTCCAGTGGTGTCCAATCATGTCCAACCAAAGACTACAGCAGGTGATTTCACTGATTATCACACCTTCAACCAGAGGAGGGACTAATCACCTGCTGTAGTCTTTGGTTGGAGTGAAAACCTGCATACTCTCGGCCCTCCATAGCACAACTGGACACCACTGCTCTAGTCGCTCTAATTTCCATCATTAACAGATCCCTGCTACCGCTCTCCTTGGCTCTTTATTTCTTTTCCAAGCACCTCTCTCTAACACGATCATTCCAGTATCACAGGAATATTGTCAGATCACTATGGATTTGTCCCAATCCTGGTTGGCTACTTATAAGCTCGGAATTTAAACTCATTCAACAACAAAAAACAGGACGATTCTCATCCAAACCATGTATTTTTAGATTGTTGGTGAACCAAATGTAATTGTTTTTATATGTTTGGTAGCGTGGGATTATCCTCAGCATACCAACTTATTCATATTTGGATGTTTCCACTGTCAACAGACTGTAAAATTGCACACTAGCAGGCATTTAGAGAGACCGGTAGCATTGCCAGTGAATTAGTGTGCATCTGGACTTGAATCCATGAAGTGATGTTTGAATGTTATCGTCACGCAGCCTTTTTCAGACAAGAAGAACTCAAATGAGCGTAAGCGGGACTGACTTGGGCAGAGGGCATTGCAGGTTATCTTCTGTACAGACATGCCCTCGCAGAACGCCCCGCCGTTGAGAGGCGCTGGGTTGGTGCAGGTCCGAGATCTCTTCTGGACACCCCGCCCACACGGCACGTTACAGGACGACCACTCCGTCCACAGGGACCAGCCACCATTCACTAGAGAGAGAAGGAAAGAAAGTTGGATAGAGCAAGAGATGGACTAAGTGTGCGGCAACACGTACGACTTTCCCAGAACTCCAGCATAGTTAAATACTTTAACAAGAGTTGGGAGTTATTAATGATTATGCAGGCTCCAAGGCACTGCAAGGCAACAATGCATAACGGCTGGGGCAGATTGAGCACAGCACATTCATTGTGGTGGATATACAGCTCCCTCCTCCTTAATTGCCAGTTCAATGTTCCTCACTCTTGAATTATGATAAAGGCGTGAAACTATGCAAAAGCGAGGAAAACAGCCATTAAACAGAATTGCCGATGCCATTTTCTAAAGGCAACACTGGCTCATTCTGGACCGACTGGTATAAGCAATTGTCTGCTGAGTAGTTGACCACTTAGCGCGCTGACTGAAGCGGTTTACTCTATGATCTTTCTGACGAGAACGTGTGAAGGCTGAATGTTTAGGAACGCTATCAAAGCTTGTGAACCCACATTTGCTTGGAAGGCCTCAGGCAAATAAATATTTAATAAGCAACACTCCTTTTAAATGAGATTAAGACATAGTGGCTTATTTCCTTTCATAAAGTACACATTGGTTTTAAATGAGAGGCAGTAAATTGACTCTTTGAATAATACATTCATTGAAATAAGGGGAACCATCTCTCTTCACAGAATCATGGAGATGGGTCTCTTAATCACTTGTGCGGGGGCAACGGCAAACAAAACAAATTGATCCGTACAATGTGAACATTGTGGCAGTGCATTGTAATGCATTGTAATAGGCAAACACAGCAACTGGAAAGGGGGGGGCGTACCAAAGACTACCACAGTGGCGGTAGCACTGCGTCTCTTGGCCACAATGTTGCTGGCCAGGCATGTGTAGTTTCCGGAGTCGGACAGGCGCGCCTCATTGATGATGAGGTTGTGGTCTGCTCGGGTGTCAATGTTGTCATCAGTCAGGGAACTCACTAGCTCTTCATTTTTCAGCCACTCCACCTGTACAAGAGAAAGCATAAAAGGTCAATGTTACATATCCATTCTGGAGGAAAAAAAATCATTCCCGGAAATGTATCATTCTCTATTTATGAGTCACGTTCTTCATGACTTGAAGCTGCACGAGGCAATTTTATGTAAAAATACATCCCTCTTATCAGCATAAATCACAAAGTGGAGCTGCAACAGAAAAAGACCTTCCACCCCAACTGAGACACTGTAGTTTCACCCCGTTCGCCCAAATGAAATTCTGGTTGTTGGGTATGTATGCTGGTGGGAAATCAAAACTTGAAGTGACAAATCAAAAACTTGAGTGCAAAAAACTGTTTAACAGTTTACTGACTTCACCTCACAGGATTTCTGCGCTTTAAAGTTTAAAGCAAATTTCAAATGGTTACCGCTCGCTGCCATTTGGGGGCCACCAGGGTGAAACATTGCCTAGTGCAGCGTTAATTTCAATAAATCATTTTCTAGTACGTGCCACTAATTTGAAATAGAGGAGATCTCATTTTTAGTTTGCAGGTGGCCCACTGCACTGCACCAGTTGTGCTATCCTTGTATCGAATGTCTATTATAAGAACGGGGTCACATTTGACAGCAAGGGTATTTTCAAGGAATATTATGATGAACAACGCGTTTTTTGGCGTGGCGGCCTTCGTCGAGGTCTGTGGATGAGAGGTCCACTTTCGTCTTATCTAGGGTATTTGTGGGTCACGGGTGCAGCAGCCATTCAGTGCTGTACCATCACATCCAACCATACAACCACAGCCAGGCAGGACAAGCACCGACACCAAAGCCATTAGGCAGTCAAGAGAAGTGCTATAACCAATTACCAGGAACAGAGAGGAAAACTAATTATGAATTACAAACTTAGTGACGCTTTACTGCTTCTACCCTGGTAAGGGAGCTGCATCGCTGCGTTTGCAAATTACATTCATAGTGTGGCAGAATGGGCCGGGCTGATGGATTTATAGGAAACGTGCAGACACCCTTATAATAAACAACAGAGTCTGGATGCAAATCGGAAATGCCTGCGGGTAAGCAAATGCTGGGTAAATAGAAAAGACACGCAGACCCCAGGGATGATGGATTGCAGGTATACATTGACCCGGATAAAAATGATAATGAACATCATAACGCAGTAATCATTTTTCACATTTTTTCTTTTCCTTTTTCAAACACCTATTTGAGTCAATTGTACCACTGATACAGACGATGGGAATTTTTCTTTTTCCCGAGAAGAGAAGTATGAAAACAGTGACTGAAGGCTCTATTTTCCCGTTTGCCTTGAAGCAACTTGGAAGACGATCTTCAAAAGGCTCCCAGATTCTTCTCCACAATTAAAAGATACCCTTTAGTGAGGGGTTTCATCAGAGGCAAAGCGTTTAGCATCGTTGACAGATAAGAAACGAGGGAGAGAACTGGGGGACAGAGTCTAATTTCTCATGATTAAACTAATCTGTCACTGAATGGGAGCCGGCTGGGTGAAACGAGTGGTGGCACCAGAGTGTCCCCCCCCACTCTTTATGTATTTATTTCAATTTTATCCTGGGAAATTTGTGACTTGAAAGAGGCAATTAATGTGTGGCGCGAGCTGGCCCCCACACTGTTTGGGGGCCCTGTCTGTCAGCTGCTAACAGCCCTAGGGTAATGATGAAAAGATTCACCAAGTAGGGAAGTGAGAGAGAGATACGCAAAGAGAGACGGGGGGTGGGGGGGTGGTGGTGTTGGTTGGGAGATGAAGGGACAAATACAAATTAGCCCGGTAAGTGTGTGGCGGAGGATGTGAGAAATGAATTGCCTAATTGGCACATTTGTTTCAATTAGGACTCGGTCATCAGTGTCAGCGTTGACGGAGGGGTTTCCAGGCGGGGCCCCGCATCAGGGTTTCCTCCCTTTGATTTCATTACCCAGAGCACCCCGAAGGTCACGTCCTCGAGCTCTGTATGCCGGCCAGGTCCTCTCATCTTCTTAAGAGCGCGCACACACACACACACACACACACACAGACACACACACACACACGCACACACACACACATATACACACAAATACCTCATTCAGATGACATTCACTGATGATTAGAGGCTGAGAAATGTGCCGGCCGAGGGGCAATTAGAGGACAGAGGAGCAATGTAACAAGTGACACTGCAGCCATCAGAAAGACTTATGAGGAGAGCGCCGATCAAGATCAAACAGATGTCCTTGCCAGCTGCTGCACTTTTCCCCCGTACCTCCATGCCTCCATGCCTCTCTGCCCCAACCCTTGGTCTCTTGGTCATTCGGCTTCAAGGTGATGGTATAAGCGGTGCGGCGCAGTCTGGTACAGCACTATAAGGAGAAAACGCACCGTCTGCTGAGTCATGCTTGGGCTTTTAAAATATCACAGGGTCGCAATTAAGCGCGATACCCTCCTTTCAGGCAACTCTCATCTGCCTGGGCGGCAGAACTTTTTAATTGCGGAGTATCTCATCAACGCAATTACATGGATTAACCGGCTTCGTCAGGCCGCCCCCCAGGGACCGCAGGATGCCGGCTAGACCCACCGAGCGGCATATCAGAAGCGACACCGCTGAGCATGGAGCTAATCCACCCGGTGGATTCTCACCACGACTTATCAACAACATGCACGGATAAAGATGTGCGTGCATGTTGCCCACACAAGTGCAAGCGCACAATGATTTGCATGCATGCACATACAAACACAGACACACACACACACACACACACACAGATGCCCAAAACCACTTTGAACTTGGCGTGCCTCGGTGTGTCCAATACGAGCACACACCCCGACAGCAGCAGGTACTGTTGGAGAGAGCTATCTGCAGCTGGGCTGTGTTCTCCCGCTCAGGAGGTTAATCAGAAAAGATATGGGGAGAACACAAAGTGGGGCTGCACTGCCCACCCGCCTCCCCTGTTGCTTCCCAAATGCCACCTCTCCTCCCCCCTGAGCTATGTGGCAGCGCATTACTATTCCACCCCGATCTGTCTTATCGTAGAGAAATAAATAGAGGGAGCTCCTGCCTTTGGCCCGGGCTGTGTGTGTGTGTGTGTGGGGGGGGTGTAATTGCTTGGCTTAATAATGAAGCTCATCATCTACTCTCTAGGAGACTTGCTCTGACCTATGAGAAAACAACGGAGACACTAGACAGGGGAATCAAAAATAAGAAGGAGGTGCGTGAGAGGCAGGGGGTGGAACAGTGTTAAATGCTAACTTGTTTTTGAGTAGTGTGGCAGTGTCTTTCCGAAGCCTGACGGAGAACAGCTTGTATCACAGCGCACAAGCGTTTAGTTTATCCCCCCCCTTGTGCCATAGCCTGGGCTGTCTACCTGAGCTACTGTAGATCAAGGGCATTCATCTTGGATTAAAGGCTTTCATTCAAGGAAGTTGAAATTGGCTTCTAGTTTGGCTGTTCATTTCACACTTTCTTTCAGAGCAACCTCTCAAAAGAAACTCATTATGCAGGGTTCTCATGGACTTCTCTCTCAGAGTTAAAAGATCTGCTCTGCATTCACGCTCCCTGATATCTGTGAAGTAAAAATAGGGAATTGGTTTTGGGGTGGGAGCACCGGAACGAAATTGCAAATCGCCCCGTTCTTACAATCTATTAACCATAGAAAAATTACAGCCTCTGCTCTTCGGATAAAATATGTGCATATGTTGGCATTTAAGACAACAAACCGAAAAGTATATTCTACAAAGACTAACAAGTTGCCTTTTCCTCACAGTGGTGGAAACGATCCAATTCTATTTTCTATCAATACTAGAACGTGTGACCTTTAAGACTTTATCACAATGTCAACTGAAAAAAAAAACAAACATCAAAAGGTAATTCTTCATAATACTGACAATTCTTTATTATACTGTATGAATAATCCAGGATCTCAGTATGCTGTTTTGAACAAAATTGAATTGAAAGTGAAATACTAGAAACGTTGAAGGCAAAAACAATACTTGAAAACTCATAATATGACCGGAAAAATAATTGGATGGGAAAGAACGGCAGTGAACTACAGTATATTCAGCAATCTCTTCAGTGTGACACTTTCCCTTACGCAAATAAGGCTCTTGAGAGTTGGGAAGACACGGTCTCTTGCTTATATAAACTGTTTTAACCACGTGATACAAAATTGATCCCCAATTCCGAGTGACTCATTAGCCGGCCCTGACATCACTGCTGACCGAGGGGGATTTCCGAACGTGCCCTTCGGAGGAGTGCTGTTTACGGTGCATTCAAAACCACAAGCTCAAATTCTATTAGGCCTGAGAGGTGTTTGCTAGCATCCGCCCTGCAGCAGCACTCTGAAACCTCACACTACCGCGCTCACGCTTGCCATCTCAATATTTCATGGAGGAGATGCGTTGAAATCGACTGGGCTGGGGATATCTCCCCCGTGCTCTCTACATTATTCACTCCCATCTCTTGTGGCTGGGCTCATTTGTGTTGACAAAGGACTAGCCGGGACATTGTGATTCAGTCTGTACTGCTCAGATTCAACTATTTTTAAACCCGCTGTGAATTCGGCGGCACCGGGATGACATCACTCCTCCATTTCCACGATGAATCATTGATACTGCCGAGGGCCAGGGGTTGACCTCTACCCAAATCTGTTCCCAACTCACGTCAATTACACATCCATTGTTCACACTGATTATCACTATCATGAGCTATGCAATGGGAGAGTGTACATTTGGAGAGAATCATTTCCAAGATGCTATATATCCATTTTGAAAAGAAAATGTCAAGCATCTGAAGTATGTCTTATTTATAGAGGACAAGTCTGTTTAGGTGTTATCATTTTGCTAACCAAGAACTTAAATTGCCCACAGTCATTTATATTTAGGTTTAAATTTGTGCGATGAATCATTTTAACACAAAAAATTGTTGCGTCTTCTTCTCAACTGGGGAGAATTCTCATTTTGGAACCAACACGTTAACTTCGAAATGTTTATGTGCACTTATTGGTGGTATCTACCACAACAATATCAATCTCTAAAAAGGTCAGGGAAAGCAGAGCCAAGGATAGGATCGACTGTCTGAGAGGCTATCTTGTCGAGGCAGAGAGTTACTCTTGCAGAATAAAGATGACTACTCTGATCTTGATCTCTGCTGCTCAGGGGGAGTGTAAGCTTGTCCTCTTTGTTGTTGGGAGGAACGAAGGAACGCCAGTCTTACCTCCGCTACGGGCACTCCCTCTGGGGGGCGGCAGTGCAGAACGATCATCCCCTTGATTGGCACCTCCTTCCCCTGGGGGTCCTGCTCAAAGTTTTTCCTCAGGTCTGTGTGGGGAGATAAGAGGAAGCCATCAAGTATCAAGTGTTACGGTCAGCCTAGCCTCAATCTTCTTCAGTGCTAAAACCAGTCGGCCTGGCCCTGGCTTTGCACTCGACGACCTTCAAAACCCCACTATATCCTATATAGGATAGAGGCTCCCGGGGCCCTGTGCCAGCTAATCTGTTGACAAGGTGGTTTGGAGGATACACTGGATGGAGGAAGTCTGTGAGGATTACTCTGATCGTCCTGGACATTCATGTGCGTACAATACTGACTGATCCTATTTTGCCTTAATCTTAAAGAAATTTCCTTTGGTAGCTTATCGTGCTGCTGCTAGCCAATGAAAACATTGTACCATCACAGCATCAACTTTCTGGGAATGTCGAAAAACAGACATATTTTCGGATGACCGTGTTTTTGAAATTTCATCATGGGTTTTGAAAGTTTCAAACTTCCAAACAATATAGGAAACTCAGTCCTTCAGTTCAACTGGCAGGTGCACAGTGCAAAAGTGCAAGCATGACAAGCAAGTGCAAGCAAGACAAACATTTTGACATTACATCTTCATCAGTATCTTCCCTTCCTTCCTTCCTTCCTTTCAAAGACATTGATGAAGATGTAATATTGAAAGATTGTCTACTGATATTTGCACATTTGGACATTTCTAAAATTAGGGTTAGGGTCTCAACAGAGTTGAATAGACATGGCGAATTTATATGCTGTAATTGACAGGGAACCTGTTATTTTGCCACTGATAAATCTTTGTGTTCAGATAATGTCAGCTTATTAGCTAGCTAACCACAGTACCTGGTCAGCTAACCATCACTGTCTCGTTATTAACACATATGATTAGCATACTAACTAACGTATCTAGTACAAGCTAGCGTTAGCAGTGGCTAGTAGTCACATGTTAACATGAGCTAAATTAGCCCGCTAGCTAGTTAGCTAGCTAACAGTTTCTTCAGGTTAACTGAGCTGACTCTTCTCCAGCTCAGACTAACCTACATTTGGAGACATATCTACCTTATCACACTATTCACTTTTACTTAGAACGTTACTGAATTATGGAGGATAGAATCAGTAATAATTGGAAATAAGGGAATAAATAAATATATATATTAATGAATACAAAATAGGTAAATGTAAAAAAAACAAAAACAATACAAAGCAATCTGGAAACAAATGAATAAATAAATGTGTAAGACAATGCATTAACAAGAAAGATGAAAAATCTATATAGTTGTTTATTTCCCCATTTAATTATTTCCCTATTGATTTATTTCTGTATTTCTCCCTGCTATGATAATGAGGCGTGTCAATGAGGTGTCAATCAAACTCATGTAGGTGGTGTTTAACACACTATTGGTTGGCAATTGCTGTGGTGCATTGCTCAATTGGATTAGCGTTACGTAGCTGACAACAAATAACTTTGTTTGTTTGTGCAAAAAAATCAAGTCTGACCGCATCGTCAACGTGAATTCACAATCAGGCTACAAGTTGGCCACTGACCGGCCAAGCCAATTGCTGTGATGATTAACATGGATATCCAGAGAATTAAGAGATTTGGCTGTCATTGCAAAGGACAATGGTGCTTCCCCTGATTACCTGCTTTTCCCTGTAGAGACAATAATCAATAACTGTAAGTCTGCTGCTGTTACCGACACAGAGGTCGACCCCTTAGTTGTTTTCTACACAACTGCACCTCATCTCATACAAAGAAGGTGTGGTGTGACGCCCCTCACATCCAATTCCCATAGGAGCAACTGAATGGAGCAGTGTAGAGCAGGAAATACAGAAATATGTAATTACTGAAATAAATGAGTAAATAAATGAATGAAGGAAATGTATAATTTATTTATTTTTTTTATCTTGATTACTTGTTTATCTATTGAATTATGTCTCTGCATACCCATAGGAAAGCGAAATCCAAGACGAGGTCTCACATTTCTAGCTTTTATTTCTCCTAGATACAAATGAGCTCCTTCTCCTCCTCACTAGGATAAGACTAAAGGCACTTTCTCCTATTTCTCAAATTCAACTCAAGAGAAACATATAAGCTCATGTTTAAAACAAGAGATCTCCAAGTGATGATCATAAATGTGATTTAACCCAAATACAGTATGTCTCCATGCGTGAGATCATGGGATTAGAGACAGATCTCAAAGAAAACTCAACATGATGTTTTATGACTCCTTCTTCTCAAACGGTTTTCACATCCTGCCGCATCTTCCTATTGAAGCCATGTGGGCAGCAGCCATATGGTAGGAGCTGATTACCATTATACAGTATATGTTACATGTTAGCATCTTCATATGTATCTCATCTCAAGAAATGTATCTGTTGTCTCCTCCTTGCTCCTAAGGGGTTTTATGGGATGTAGGTGATCACAAAATGATACAGAATTGAGATGAAGAAAAGATGACTGAGCAAAAGACTTTTTCTTCTGGGTATTTATTATTGTATTTATTAATGGATCTATTTATTTATTCATTTATTTTGAATTATGCATGATTCTGTCCCCCATACTGAATTAATCTACACCCACACCACAACAATCTTTTTCAGGTATCTCTCTTTTTCTCGCGTGGTTGTTATATATTGAGCTATTATTTGCGGCCAGCAAATTCTCCAGCGGACCTCCACGGCGGCGCCAGGCGTGGCTGCCAGATTCGTGATGTGACTGCAGAGCCTCTTTCGAGTTTTGTCCGTATACAATACCGATCATGCTGGTGTTTTTCCCGTACTCACAGGCGATGCGGACGGTGGCCTTGCGGCTTTTGGAGGTGCCCAGGTGGCTCCAGGCCACGCAGAGACACCAGTAGTCCTCGGGGCCGTGGAAATCCTCCACCTGCTGCCGGGACACGTTGATCATCACCTCACGCACCTTCAGCCCTGAGACAGCAGACGGGATGAGACGGTTAGCGGCCAAAGTATACGTTACATGTCTTACAGTTAAGGAAAAAAAACAATCTTTAACTGGAAAGTGCTGGATTGGTACACGAGGAGCCTTAAGGAATCTTTGATCAATACCTCAATACCTCTGCAGGCTTGCATCAGTGATCAATGGGTTTTACAGGATTAGTTCTGCAGTTCTTAGGGGGGCTGACACACTTCCCAAAACAGTGGATTCTCCTCCTCTTTGCTTCAGACTGAGTAGAGGGGTCTCTACTATATGGTTTGAGCACTCAAAGCTGCTAACGAGAGGAAAGCTAAAACAGCTATAGTAGCATTAATAATTTGGTCTACACTTAACTGCATCAAACTGCATACTACATATGGAACTGGCACCAGGACACTACGCCTGGTTACATAACAATGCAAAAGGAATGCAAATGCAGTACATTGCACAATGCTCCTATTATATCGGGTGCATTAAAAAAACACTCTGGATTTGAAAATCCTCTTAGGCAACAAGGCTGCAAGCCACGAGCTGGAAATCTTCGTCACCCTGTCATATAGCTTCAGATCGGTATACAGCATCCATTTTTAATCTGAGTCATCGTCTTAAGGCGTCTCGTGTGTGTTTTCTCCCCGCTCCTCAGAGCCTCTGTAGCCTGCAGGCCTTATACCCACTACTGGATTAAAGGCAAGAGATGTGCATTGTGCTGGGGACTGCAAAAGACCAATCTCTTTCAACACCACTCCCTCCCTCTGCCGGCTCTCGTGCTTCCACTCTGATAAATAACACTCTAATCTGACATGCTCTTAGTAAAGTCAAACAGCCACACACTGCGGTTGCACAGGCTGTGGAGCACCAAGCAGACTTCTGAATGAATACCAATTAAAACCCAAGTGAGTGGCAGCAGGGATGTGGCCACGGATCCACGGTGAGATTAAGAAAAGGATCACATTTCGTGGTGGGCTGTCTCTACTGTGCTCAATATGAATGACAACCCAGAAAAAAAAAAATGGGCCTCTTTTTTTTGTCACACCAAACATGGTTGACGCGTTGCAAAATGGCGATACAAATCAGGCAGTTAATCTCAATGTGGCGCACTGCAGTGCATTTGGTGACCGGG
>CABFOQ010004129.1:6596-33385 GCA_900660455.1 Gephyroberyx darwinii | reverse complement strand
TCCCTTTTTTCTTTTCCTTTTTTTTTTTTTTTTTTTTTTTTTTTACTGGAACAGCGTTTCATGGCACTGTGCAAGTAATTATCGTTTTCATCTTGAGGAAAATGGATGGACTTTCAAAAGAATGTAAGTACTTGGTGTGGCCTGGTGCAACCTGTGCCCCCGTCTACACCAATCTCTCGGAGAGCTATTTTCAAAGGAATGTATCTGGTGCCCGTCTGCACACTGTGCCTTGACGATGCCAAACTTCGGAGGTGTTATCTTCCAAAAGAACACAGTCTATTCTGCTGTGTGCACACTAATTAGAAAATGAGGCAAAACTTCTACGAGAGGCGACGCATGCATCATCCCTTAACAACCGAGAAGACAGGAGGATCTGATCATTCCACCAACAGGAAGCATTTACTATTAGACATGAATGGCTAGGTACATTACATTCAGTAGTGTCCTTGAAATTTTCCCCAAAAGAAAGGAAATGGATTTGGACAAATAACGACATATAATACAATTTCTACAATACATCAGAACAAATTTCAAGCTATCCTGTCAACCAGGGTGGGGAATTTTAACTATACTAGTATACTGTATGGATATGCACAGAATATCCTGTATACAAATATACTGCACTGTATGTACCACTCAACTATTACTGAAAGGTTTTAAAATAGTCAAAAAGAAGTGTGAAGCTTTCAGTGCCATTATCTTTTACTTGTAAAATTCTCTAGATTCAAATGCACATTTTTTTTAACATATTTTTTTAAGACCTTCAAAAGGGGCCTTGGGGAATAACAGTTGGAAAACACAGACAATGCTATTATATTATTTTTCTGTGTCTATGGGAAGATTTTTAAAGAATGAACAATTACCGATAATGAATGCTAGGAAAAGACTGTGGATCAAGGAAATGGCTATTGCTGCGTTCATGAATTCATATGGAGGTATGCTAATAAAAAGGGAATTGTTCAACCGGTGAGAAACACTGCTTCAACATAATTTAAAGCGCTAACAATTTAATGCTTAGGGCATGTAATCCTCCCCCAGCCATGCACCTTCCTCGCCAATGAGTCCTCACTGTAATCAGCTAATTGGCGCTAAGATGAATAAAAACACAGTCTGACACTCCCGAGTGTAGACACAGGGCTCCTGTAGCCTGAGTTCAGTGCATTTCTCCATCGCACAACAGCTAATGATGCACCATGTCCTTTTTCTTAATGCCTAAACATCCAGCACAGTCAAAGGTAGCAGATAATTGGAACAAGGTGACAATCCACGCTCCATAAACCTGGATCCGTATCGTTGGCTGCTCCCCCGATGATGGATGCTCATAAATATCAGCCTTAATGAAGGAAATGACTGCGGCGCCAATAAGTCACTTATTTCCTCATTACGGCGGTTAATTTTAACACCGCCTCTTAAATGCTACCCTACCCTACCCTATCTGCTGCCAGTCACAAGTTTCCACCTGACTTGACTTGTGAGGCTCAGTGCGACTGATAAATGCCCCGAGTATCAACCTGCATAGGCGTCATGGTGGTCGACAACACGCTGGATAACAATGCCTGCGAGCCAGGGGGGACGTGATCGAACAGAAATAGATTCAAATCAACAATCTCTCACAGACAGGCAATAAGCACTGTGCGGCCTGTTTGGATATGCAAAGAAAGATTGAGATTGTAGAGAGTTTAATGACAGACTGTGCAGTCGTGGATAATTTATTTAAGAGGGGCTTGGGATTTTTGGAAGCCTATGTTAAAGACAATCAAAAGTAAATCAGCTGTTTTTGTTTTTTCTCTGCAGAACAGAAAGCTGCTACTAATTTCTCAAAAATAGAAACACTATGAAAAAGAGGCTCAGCAAGGGGTCAATAGGATATGATTCTCATTTGCAGACAAATGATGTGAAAAGAGACGATTAAACTGGAGCTGGCGTCTCTCAAAACTACAATCCGTGCACATGCCACTAGATTGACAGCTCGCCTCAGCATCAATCCCCTCAAAAACCAAGTGAAATGGACGCTGGCGGTGAAGAGGTTACCTGAACCATCAAAACCAACAGTACCACTCGTTCACTCGCCGGGCTCCCTGACTGAGTTAGACATTACTATTTCACACAGCAGCTCCACAGCCAAAGTCCTTTAAAACCGCACATTCTTCTTCTCACATCCGCCAGATCACCAGGGACTTCTCATGGATTTTTTACAGGAGCTGAGAGAGGTGGAGGGCAAGGATGAGTAGTGTCAGCAGTGTGAGTATCGGCTTTACATGGTGAGCACCCTCTCAGCTTTTCAGCAGGAGTCCTCCTCATTTGAAAGGCAGAGAGTCAGGAGATGTCAGCCTAATCCTTGACACTAAAGGAGAAAGAGTGGCTGAACAAAAAAAAAATGCAGCTAAAAACCAGCTCTGCACGGTGTTGGACTGGCAAAACCGCCACGTGAACCCCAGAATATGGGTGCTGAAGACACTAAAAAGACAGAAACTCAAGCAAATACGTGCACACACACACCTAACCCTAATCCACTCTAGTCCTTGCTTAACCTTAAAAGAAAAATCCACCATAAAACACCTTAATAACACTTTGCATTCCTGGGTCCAGTGTTTGTTTGTGTGATTTTTCATATTCCTGTGGATAGGATACGTATTTCCAGTGCAGCTACAATGGAGTTTGAGAGCAGAAATGTTTCATCTATCTAAAACATCAACAGTAAACGTCAGGTTTTGGTGTCAGTCAAAAAACAAGAGCTTCTTTCTAGACTCACAGCTTTGACGTTCAGCAATCACACAGGGAGAAATCCAGCATAGAAGAAGAGGAAGAGACCAATTTCTGCACCAACAGAAGACTCAATAGACCAGAATGCAATGCAGCCATAGGACACATTATGTTTTGAGGGGTGCAGCTCTCACTTTTTCCTCGCTCTCTTTACGATTGCTATCGCTATTGTTACTGCTCTCTATGTAAAACCAACAGCTGGATGCAACAAATCCAGACATGTTCTCTGGGATTTATCCAAAGGCATTCTGGGAAATGTAGGAAATCACTGACTGAATCAGAAGTAGACGAGGCAGGTTGAAGGGAAGTGGGTACAACAAAAAGGTAAATTACAACTCCTTATCACAAAACATCAGTTGAACATCACAGATTGATGATATATAATAGTGGAAGAGTAGTATATAAATGTGGATTTCTTCCTTCAATCGCTACCCTAAACCCAACCCCTAATCCTAACCTAGCCTTAACCTTAATTCTTAGATTTAACCTAATTCTAATTTTAGTCCTAACCCTAAAGTAGACTTTACCTTAATCTTTATCCTAAATTAGTCCCAGCCAACGGCCAAAACATCCTTGCTTTCAAGTATAGATACAGGAACACACACACAAGCATATAAACACAAGTACACAGGCACCCATACACACCAACACACACCCATACAGTACACACAGTTGCTTCCACTAAGTAATTGAGAAGAAAATAACTCTTACTGTGACCTGAGATTTTCAATTTTTTCATTTACTAGGTGGTCTGTCAAACACACACCCTGGAAGATCAGACCCTACAGGGTGGGTGATGACTCAATGCGTGCGGCCTCCCTCCCTGCCTGAAAGAAGAGCAGAGCCACATTGTTTACTGATACACATTTGTAGCATGACATTGTCAAGCAATATTCCCGCAGTACGATTCTCGGTAAAGCCTCTTACACGGCCTGTAATCAATTTTTAAAGGTTGAATGGTATGAAAAGCAATTACACGGCACGTGTGTCCACTGTCAGGCAGCTGGCGAGGCTGCACTTTGAGAGGTGGGCTCCCCAGTGATTACAGAGCATAGATCTGGAGCCGTGTCAGTTATAGGTTGTTTCTGTTAGATCCTCCTGTTACACCAGAGGCCCCAGCAGCCTTACAGGCCTGATTGACTGAGACAGCCTCTGACAGTTATTGACAGGCTGCTGCACTTCCCAGAAAGGGCAGGGCCCAGAGAGAGAGAGAGAGAGAGAGAGAATGAGAGGCAAAGCCCCACGCTAGGGTTGTTTTCAGATGCTGTTTCTGCATCACGCTTTGTCCTCTTGACTCTAAGGAGGGAGCTGGATGCTTTCTTCTGGATTGTTTTAAGGTGTTTCTAAAAGGGTTGGACTGGTGAGTTCACCGGCTATTAAATATCAGAAACACCGGCCAGTTGTGTCATCCTCAAGCAAAATCCAAGAAAAGATCTCATATTTCTACCTTTTATGTCTCCTAGACACAAATGGGCTCTTATTAACACTAAGAAGAGACTAATGGCATCATCTCCTATTTCTCAAACTCAAGAGAAACAACCACATATCAGCTCATGTTGATCTCACTCTGATCACAACCAGAGATCTCCAAATGATCTCAAATAAGTCTTATTTAACTCTCCTGAATATGAAACCATGAGGTTAGAGAAAGATATCAAAGAAAACTCAATGTTTTATTGAAGCATCTAAATCATAGGAGTCATAAAACATCAGTCATGCAGTAGGAGTTTATTACCATTATATACACTACATCTGGATCCAGCTATTTCAGCCACACCCATTGCTGACAGGTGTATGAAGTCAAGTACACAGCCATGAAATCTCCTTAGACCAACACTGGCAGTAGAATGGGCCGTACTGAAGAGCTCATTGATTTTCAACGTGGCACCGTCATAGGATGCCACCTTTCCAACAAGTTCATCTAGAGAGTCAACTGGAAGTGCTGTTAAAGTGGACAGGTCTAGGAGCAATAACAGCTCAGCCACAAAGTGGTAGGGCCACATAAGCTCACAGAATGCTGAAGGGCGTAGTGCCAGAAAAAATCTGACCTCAACCCCATCCAACACCTTTGGGATGAACTGCAACGCCGACTGCGAGCCAGGCCTAATCGTGCAGCAACGGTGCCCGACCTCACTAATGCTGAATGGAATTGTGGCTGAATGGAAGCAAATCCCCGCAGCAAGAGTGGAGTGGAGGCTGTTATAGTGGCCATGTAGTGTATGTCACATGTTGGCTTTATCTATCTATCTATCTATCTATCTATCTATCTATCTATCTATCTATCTATCTATCTATCTATCTATTGTACATGTTCCACTCCAAGTGATGTTTAAAACCTTTTGCCCATTACTTATTTGGGTCATCTAAATATATAGGAAATGATGATTGCACACTCTGTTTTAAAGAGTTATTTTTTTGTCTGGCAGCATTATTTGATGTGATGCTAGGATAAACCTAGTGTGTGTACTACCTCATTAAGGAGCTGCTAACCTTCAAAGAATTTCATTAGTCAATAGAAAGTATTAATAACCCGTGGTCTTAATGCTGTGGGCTTTTCCACCCTGACGAGAATAACAATGTGGGAGAAACATGGTGAATTTTTGTAAATTTTTTGGCAAGAAAATGCTCAAATGTAAATATATTCAATACCGGCACAGAGTACCGGCAATCAATACAAAAAATATGAGGATCTGCTTTCAAAAACCCATCAGTCAAACTTTAGTTTCTGTGTTTTTTAGATTTGGAGTGGAGAGAGAGGGGCTGGCACATCATAACTAATGGGAGCCACATTCAAACCCACAATATTGCAAGTATATTATATATTTTCTATTAATAGCCTGGCCAATCCACACATATTTAACACAAAAACACCCCATCTCAACTCTGAATAAAGCTCAACATATTTGCTGTCTCAACAGTGATAGTTGAGAAGCTGTGAAATCCTGTATGGCTGCAGACTGTGGCTCATATCGTCCCACTACTGTATCTCACTACTGTACTGTACTGTATCTGTATCAGATACAGTAGCTCAGTTAGGTGTTGATTAGCTCAGTTGACGCAAAAATACTTTCAACCACTGAACACATTGATCAACACATTTTGCCAAAGAAGTATAAAACTAGTAATAAAAAACAAAAAAGAAAATGGTAATTTACAGCCTCCACGGGGGTTACAGCTGTGATTACACTTTTTCTCCTGTTACCTCACTTCACCAGGTCAAAAAGTTTCTTTATTAGCATTGCAGTTTACTGAAAAATGGCTTGTTAGTATTGTTAGCAGTCATAATGGAGAGCGATGGTTAAACCAGCGAGCTGCAGGCTCATCAGCATTATATTTCTGTCTCATGTATAAACATGAGGTGTCTGCTGTCCTAATCCTCACAATACTGCTGAATCAATCCGCCCTTTATTAGACTTCCAGCCACTGTAGAATTAGTGTTGCTGGAAATACTGATGGCACAGATTTACATATTACTACCAAATCTATCCTTCCCATAGATTGTGTTGTAGCTGAGCTAACCTGGCTTTTATGTCCACGCATCATAGACGAGTCGTCAGATTGTTTGATTCATGGACACTGACAGCAGGCATTTGTTTGTTATATAATCTTGGTAAAAGTGAAAGTGAAATTAATTTTATGCTCTAATGCCCTTTATTTGATGAGCATTGATGTTTGAAGTGTACTTCACCGCTAAATGAATTCCCTTTCCTGGTAATTTCTTTTGGTGAAGGCGATTATGAAAAGACTTGAGATATGTTTCAGAAAAGGTTTCCATGTGGCGCACTTTATCTGTAAAGCCTGAGAGAAAAAAAAAAACGGCTTCCTTAAGTTTGTTTACAAGCGTTCTTTTATGTAGAACAGTGTCCTGAATGAATGCGGTGTCTTTTGAGCCCATGTTGACTGGGCATTTAGAGCGTGTGACATTTATCACATCAATGCATTCCCGGAGACACTATCTCTCCAAATTGAGATCGTCCTATCTGGTATGAAAATGTGAAAAGGTTTTGCAGCCCCTTCTGAATAGAACGTGTCTGGCCGACTGAATGGCTCTGATCACTCACTCCACAAAGGCAAAATGCTGTAAGCGTTACCTGTGTCATCTTTGGACACATTTAAATTGAAAGGCCAGAAACTAATTACCAACTGTGACTGTCTGACAATGCTCCATTTCCAACTCATTTTCCCTGTCAAACAGAGAGGGGTTGGGGGGAGGTTGATGCTGGAATTTATCACCCTCTCTCTGCATAAATGCCCCCCAACACCATCCTCTTTAAAACGATCCAGCTTGCTCCTGTCTCCCGATGTGAGGAAAGTGCACAGCGGCTCAGTGGTCATGACGCAAATTGATAAATTGAATCTCAAAAGACGAGAGCCATGCGGTTGTGGCTGATTTATTTACAAGCTGGCTGATAGGGGCCACAGAGGGCCCACAGTGGGATTCAGGGGAAATGGCCTCTAAACCCAAGTTGAGGCGACTCTGATAAATCTTATTTAACACTCCGCTTTACACTACGGAGGAAACCTCACAGTGCTTGCATCGCGGTTGTACTCGCAGGATTATATGCACTGATGCAACCTATACAGGGATGGCTCTGGTGGAGTTTTTATTTCCAGGTGTGACTGTAGCTCAAGTTGCAGAGCAATACTTTGCATTCTACATGCCATTCATTCATTTTCTTTACCTTTCCATCTTGGCCTTGTTGCTTTTCACAGAGGCAGGGAGCTAGAGCCTATCCCAGCATGCACTGGGTGGAAGGCAGGGAGACAGATTGCCAGTCCGTCACAAGGCGAACACAGACAGACAATCACATGGCAATTTGAATTGGGCGATTTAGAGGCTCAAATCCACCTGCATGTGGGAGGAAACATAGGCTTGTTTGCGGAGACAAGCAGTCTTCACAGGTAACAGTGCTAACCGCTGAGACACTACGCCACCTACATGACACCAATCTGCACACAATTTAAAATGAGAGTGTAATCTAAAGCGGTACGGTTAAGGAGATTCCTCAAACATAGATTTGTCTCACTCAAATCAGCGACAACCATTCCATCACATCTGCCCCTGAATCAAAGCAAATGGGTAACTTCGCCATGAACGAAGAACTGAGAACTAGCCAAGATGAAAACAAAAACCTCAACCGGCTCCCAAAGCTAACATGCCAATCCCACTGCAATGAAGCGTTTCGTCTTCGGCTGTCAGCTCCGTGCCGTTGATTTATGAATATATCATTTAGTAATTGATTGGGTGGTGTGCTGGAGGCCCTTGTTAATATTTCACTTGACCTCTCGCCAAATTGGAGTTTATCATCTCTGACAGATGACTTCGGTCCATGCAGGAATGCGGAATGTGAAATGAAAGCCGCTGCTTGCACGCCGATTTCATTAAAAATGCAAAAACAGAACCTGCCTGAGGTGAGGTGTAATGAGCGGAAGCAGGCACCCGAGTCCGCGATGTCCAATTCATATAGGCTGCTACATGGCCGCCTGTGAAACCCCCAGCCTGCATTGTTTTATCACTACGGGAAAGTGCACATCTATATGATAGACTCTAATTAAAGTCTAACTGGCATGCAGATAAATCACATTTTAATTGGCCATAGTATGTTAATGGTTTATGGTATGTAATATGTATGATTATGTAATATGTAGTATGTTCATGAAATGTATAAGTGTAAATGATATGTATTATGTAGTACTGTATGTAGGGGGAAGTATAGCGTCATATATATAGGCTATAATATATGGCTTCATATCCATTAAAACGTGGGCAATTCAGTCTTCATTACCATCCATTATGATCCGCATCACATTATAATTTGGTAAAATGAGATCATATCACAAGGAGGCAGCGGAAAAGAAAGAAAGCTGATAGGCTGGCGGTGAAGTATTCCCCCCAGCAGGGATGAGATGGTTACAACTGGGTAGATATTATCTCCTCTGACACCCATTGTGTAGCCCGGCTCCCTCCGCAGAGACACAGGCCTGGAAGCATTGTTGGAATTGATTTAGTGAACGGGGGCCAATCTTTGGACACTTTGCTGCTATTGATTGCGGCTTCAAATCAGAAATTCGAACAGAACTCAGTCGGGGATTTAATTAAAACTCAAAAGCAGGAATGACTGACATTGCGGACAGGGTAGTTGCGAGAAATCAATCGTGCAATGCAAATGAGTTTCAAATCCCCACTTCTGCCTTCTGCTTCCATTATTTATCTTTTTTTTTTCTTCCCCACAGCTATCTGCTTGCATTCTTACCCGCAGGTACGGCTGTATCTTTTTCAGCAGTTAAGAAGATAAGCAAATGTTTTTAAGCTCATTACTAATATGTGTGCCATTTCCATTGAATTCCCACCCTATTTTCCCGACATTCAATTAAGTCTGTGGAAGACCCAATTACTGCTGATACCAAAAGAAGATCTTTAAAAAGGAAAAATCCCTCCAAAAACACTGTAGACGACGTGTCTTCACATCGAGATATTTCCAGCACAGCTACAGTGGAGGTCGAAAGCAGAAACCTTTTCATCTATCAGAAACATCAACGATAAACATCGGGTTTTGGTGTCAGTCCCTCAGAATCAAAGAAGGGCTTCTAAATTCACCATTTTGCACTGACATTCACAATCATACAGGGAGAAATCCATCAGAGAAGAAGAAGAGACACCAATTTCTCAGGATTGGGTCTGTCTGTGTAAAGTGAAATGTCTTAGATATCTCAGACACTTGGATTTTCGCACTGTTTTAACATTCACTATAATTAAAGGTCAACATTTTTTTTTAATTCAAACATGATATCTTAGACATCGCTAGTCCGATTTTGAAGAAACTTGGAGGGATTATGTATTTTGATGTTTTGGCATGAAAAAAATGACACATGGAGCTGCTATAAGCAAAAGTCAAAGTGTATTTTTTTTTTTTGGATGAAACTTATTACTTATTACTGATTGGCCTCAAAGGTGCCTGCCTCATCCATGTTAACTTCATAATTTGAACCACCACTTTTACAGCACACCACTGCATTGTTCAATCTCCACTCTCACTTTTTCTCGGCTGGAAAAAATTGCTACATTATCGCTTTCTTCACCTACATGTATAGAACACAGAGAGAGAGAGAACCTCTCTTCTCTGCGGGTTGTTGAAAGTCATTCTGGGAAATGTAGGACATCACTAACTGAAATAGAAGTGGGTGCAACACGGTAAATTAAAGCACTTTATCACGAAACAACTCCTGATCATCACAGATTGATGAGATCTAACAGTGGAAGTGGATTTTTTCATTTAATGAACCACTTACATCGGTTGAACACCACCGAGACCCAGCAGAGAACAACAGGAGGTTATCACATCGCTTGACCCAGACTACCTATGCCACGGTGATAAGGCTGCTCATATGAAAACATTTCAACAAGGTATCCGCAGGTGGCAGATTGATAGTTAAATGGGCATTAGCAGAACTGTGTGGGAAAAGTTACTTTCCTTGCTATTACCACACAGATTTCTATTGAACAATGACCACTGAAAATGTGCTAGGCTTGACCCATGTCACCTTCCCAGCAGCTAACAGTGTGTAATCATTGATAATTGACAGCCAGCAGCATTTACAAAAGGACCCGTGATTAATGCTAATTAAGAATGGAAAGTGTGTGTGTGTGTGTGTGTGTGTGTGTGTGTGCGCGTGTGTTCGTGTGTGTGAGTGCGTGCATGTGTGTGCTCGTCCGTCTGACCTTGCCTGAGCTCTAGCCCAGCCTCTAGCCCTGGTTAGCAGCTGAGTTCACCCCTACCAACAGCCTGATGCAATCACATATGCCGTTTCAACGCTGCCTCCCTGCAGCCTCCCCTCTAACCGCTCGGCCCCTGCATTGAGCATGAAATGAGAGAGAAAAGCTGACAGAGAGGAGCAGTCTCTGAACGTCCTGATCGCTCCCGCGGATCTGTCGATGTCTCTGTTTGTTGCGGAGGACTGCTGAGTCAGTGCAGACATGAATGGATGAATGAATGACATGCAGAGTGAGAGTGTTTGGGGATAGGGCTATGGGTGATATGGACAACAACCTGCATTGTGATAATTTGACTGATTTATCGCAATAAATAACGATAAATACAACGATAAATAATCCAAAAATGTTGAGATAATGTTGCTTTCCATGAGAAATTTCCACAACATATGAAAAAAAATATATTTCTATGTTTTTATGGTTGGATGGTCCAATGAAAAGCAAGAAAATGAGGCATGATAAACATTTTATCAACAAAACTTTATTCAGAACAATCATCAAGTATGTTTAATAATAATATCACAACAAACAGCTCTTTTCACCTTTGTGTTGTAAACTATATTATTTACAGAATTAAATCTGGAACATAAATAAAAAGCTCTGTTCAATTAACCTTTCTTAATGTTTTTTGTTTGCTCATTTTCGGGCAACTCACTCAAATGCAAGACCACAGTAAGCTCTACACGTACAGTAGCCAGTAACACTCGTGTTTTGCCATTAATGAGGCCTTAATTATTTCATTTGGATGTAATTATCAAATTTTTGATTTTAATGCGCAGTGACTGTGTTGACTGATAATGTGCACCAGAACTTGTGGCTTATTAAGAAAAGCACGTTAGCCGCGTACATTCCGCCAACAAAACATTTCCCCCTCCCCGACACTATTTTCAAAGGGCACAAGTCGCTGCGTCTTGAGTTAAGCCCCGCCCTGAACGACTGTGATTGATTTTCAGAAAAACAAACAGCCCGGGGCATTTTTTTCCTCCATGCCAGAATGATGGAGTTCTCTGCCAGGCCGAGGTCTGGCCAAGTGAGACTACAGCAAATGTAAAAGCTCTGTAGAGGCTGAATCACTATTGTGTTATGTCAATCAGCGGTAGAGAGGCACATCAGACATTTATTTATATGAAAATGTTGCATTTTAGCACTTCAAGCCAAACATTTTTGGAGCAGTTATTAATTCATTTAGCATGCACACAGAGTCATTAATCAGACAACTCATCCACTCCAATACAGTTCAAACAAAGTGTCGACCACCTCAATGCATCAGTCAACCAGTATGTTGTGAATAGAGCAAATTCTCTGCTTTTGTCTTATGACTGCTGCTGTGGGGAGTGCAAAAAATCTGTCACTATGCTCCACATCTGCATTCAACATTAATGTGATCAAGTATGCCAATTCCGCTGTCGCTGATCTAGAAATAGATCATTTGAGAAACAACCACATTCCTGGCCTAGACAAATGTTGCATTATATTCTGAAATTTAATATTTTGGGAATTTCAATCCAATCAACGAGATTCTTTGTCTCTCAGCCTTACACCACCCGCCAGGAAACATTGAACTTCCAGCTCCAAGTTGTCATCTTTGACCTTCACGCCAGTTCAGCTTACCGCTTCCACATCATGGAGGCTGGCAGCCATGCCATGATGAACAATCTCTGCCTGAAACAGCCTCTTAAAGCAGTCTTAGGCCAGAAACTTGGAGAATGGGATTTTTTCTAGTGTGACAGACAAAGATGTTTTTTCGAGACAGGGCTTTAAAGGCCTTAGTAAAAATATGCCCACCTCGCGTTGGTGTGGACAGCTCTGCCAAAGTTTTTACTCCCTTTCTCTGACACTTAACAAGAGCCAGGAGAGGATCCTACTTATTCAACATTACCTCTCCACCGGCGGCCTCGTTATCCTCCATGCAGAGGATACCGAAGGGGTGTGAGGCAGATATATGAGAGGAAGACATGTTTCTGGTTTGACACAGCTGATGCCGTATTGCTCTTTGATGGAATGCTGCTTTGAAAAAAGGTACAGTATATGTACATTAATATATATTGCAGTTTGCTGTATTTATGTCCCACTGAAGTAATAGTCTCCCCAGAATTGCTTTAAGAGTGCTACAACTCACTCAGCCGCAGTTTCAGCCCAATATCAACAATTTAGCAATTCTTCAAGTGTCCACAAAGCCCTTTGGTGGACGGGAGTTGAAGAAACAAGAAAGCGTACACCAATGTTTGGCACAGTGAGTCTTGTCTCAGCCCTGTGGAGCTTGTTTGAAGTAGCGACTGATGTGCTGTTATTTATGCAGAGCAAGACCACAGAGACCACAGGCAGAGAGCTGTGTGACCCACATTCGGCAGACTTGAAAGTGAGGCTCATCGCCAAGTTTAACAGAGGGCAAAAGTACACAGAGGGCACGGCTGTTTCATCTAGGCTCCCCGGTCCCATGCAACCCGTCTCTAAAAATACACACTGCCAAATATTCTACAAAGCCAACAAACAGTAATCCTGTACCAGTCTGCTTTAAAATGGTAATCTGCGAGTTCCTTGTTTTTTTTTTTTGTTGTTTTTTTTTAATTTAGTCTCCGACTTTGATGCTCAGCACTCATTGCTGTGGTGTTTCATCACTGCACTTCCCAGCGATCACTTGTGTGTGCGTCCAGTACTGTGACGTCCTTTCGTTTGGATTTTCTCTTGATGAAGTTTGAGTTTCTGTACGTGACGCTTGCTAACGACCCAGTTCTTCTTGTATTTACTCCAAACAAATCGGTGTTTCTGCTACTGAAAGGTAAAACGCCTCACTTCCTGTCCATCAGAGGGCTTTTCCCAGGAAAGACCTACCAGATACGGTGTTCAAACAGCAAATGTAAAAGCTTTCATGAACTGGATAGAGGTTGAATCACTACTGTTATATCAGTCGGAGATAGAGAGTAGCAAAACACACATTTATTTATATGAAAATGACATGGATTATTGCTTCATGGTCTGGAAAGTACACTTCTGATTGTATTCCGACTTTTCCAAAGGGGTCACGGAGTCGCCTAAACAAGTGTAATGAAATAAGACAACACTGTCTTGACGATGTAAACAGGGTCTCCCTTTATGTCAGAACCCGACGCTGGCTGGTCAGTAATTAATTACACACTCACAGATTCACAACTCTGACTGCAAACACAATGAGTTCAACACAAGCAAACAGTGGTCAGCATTCATTCTCACAGATGAATAAAACAACACCAGTCATTATCTACGCCTCTCATCTCTTCTTTGTCTCTGCTGCTCCACTTTGCCCAGGATTTGCTGACAGCCTTTATTGTGCAGCTCAATATCAAAACATCTGCACCTGATTTCTTTTTCTCAACAATCCTACTGCCGCAAGATGCTCGACTATCATTTCACTCTCTCATTGACTAATGAATAAAAACATAATGCATCATGTGTGTGAATAGCCCCTGGTTTAAATAAATTGGTTGTGGTGAAACCTATAACATTATTTGTTGTCAGGTTCTGTCTATGCTATAAACCTAAATGCTAGTTAAGAGAATAAAAGCTACTATGTGATACCACAGTGGCACAAACAGGAAGGGAAAATGATTATACTCTTACATTCAATTGGCACACTTATAGGCTTTTTTGATGAAGATAAGTTATGATAAAAGTCTGATAACTTAAAAACACAAACCTTCATTTTGGAGACATTCAATGAATATGATTGGATCCATTCATATTTCAATCAGCTTGATGGCATGGGAAAAGAAAAGCAAAGGCCTTTTATATGCTGATGAAATAACAATTTGGTACCGAGGCAATTACAAGTCCCATAGTGCATTACGTTCATGTTCAACAAGTCAAAAAGAACAAAGCGCATGATGTGCATATCATTTGAAAACTACAAAGTGTGCAATATGTTGCTAATACAGAGCATAACAACCTTTGTAAAGATAATACTATGCTGCAACAAAGGTTTCATGCATGGAGGAGGGGAGGCAACAAGAGTGTAAGTGTAAGCAGCAACGCAATTACTGGACTATCCCCTCTGCACGCCCAGCCAAGAAAGTGTGGAAGGGGCAGAATCGGAGATGGCTCTTTTTTCTACCAGAGCAGGGCCTGTGATCCTTGAGCTGAAGGAGCTTTGCTTTCCCCAGACACGCTTCCTGCACACGCAGCAGTACTGGGGAACTCAAGCCTGATAGGAGAGGACAAGCTGGTTGACTGTGCCAGCAGAGTGCTCAGGACTCGCCATCCTGGCAGGGACAGCGGTCCACTGGGCTCTGATTGGCAGCAGGAACAGCATGGCTCAGTAGCGGCACACCTGACGATGGGAGGCTTCAGCCAGATAAGGCTGTCTTGATGCTGTCCACATGACAGCAAGTCATAATCAAACATTCCCTTGAATGCGCTGCCCATTCCCTGGGTATATCTACATGCGTCTGGAAGAAATTCCTCTTCAGCTCGGTGGAGTGACGGATGGCCAAGCAGACAGGACCGACTGGTGAACAAATAGCTTGCACTTGCATGCTCCTCCACTGCAGAAGACCCATGTCAAAAGCAGGGCTCGACACCCTGGCTTTGAAGCGTAATGGCATTAGGGATGTGAGCAGACAGCTGGTTAGAGGGGGGCGCATGGAGCCTAGAGTGCATTATTAAGTGTAATGAATGTCAGCGCATTGAGCTCATCCGACACATCAGGTGCCAATTATAGAGGCGGGCCCTGATTTGGCCCTACACTCAATGCACTTAGGAGGAGCTCCTTTGGCCTACCTGACATCTGCCTCATTAACTCGGAGAGACAGGAGGAGAAGGCTAGTGACCATCCTTGCCTCCAGGCCTCCACGGGCTTTCACAGGGGCACAGGGACACATTCTCCCCGCTACTTCTCCAGCGAGCTCAGTCCTTACCTATTATTGATGAGGCGGAGGGCGACTGGAATATGAATGGGAGACAGCCGGAGTGACATTTGGAGGTGATTAGATACTCTTGTGCACCATAGCTGGAGTGTTTGGCAGGGCAGTTCATTCATTAGGCAACAGTGAATAGTGCCTCGAATCTTCACGCATAAAGAGGTAAATAAAGCATTCATGGATATCATTGCCTCGGGCAGCCAGAGCAAACACTATTGATTTTTCTGAAGTGTTCTAAAATAATGCTCACAGATGTGTCAAGACATTCATCAAACCATCTCTATGAGCCAAATCCTCAATGCAGTAAAAAGCCAATATGCTGCTCTGTTCTCTGAGAATAATCGGAAATCTGTGCCAGTGTTAGTGGTGACAGTTTAGCTATTTGGCACAATATACTCTCAACCACTCACAAAAAAAAAAAAAAAAACACAAACGGCAGCATTTTCCATACAGAAAAACAGCATGTGCAGCTTTCATAAACTAAATTTCATACAGTAGTTTTCACAGGAATAGGCTATATCAAAAATAGGCTGGCCATACAGTAGATTGATTCTAATTTCAAATCAGGATTCAATATAATCTTGTCAACAAAGCGAGAATCCTCTTAAAGCTCAAGTATATTGCACCAGTAGATTTATAATTCCTCCCGAGTCTCTCCACAAACCAACAAGCCTCAAGGACCATGTTGTCTACTCTTTCAATAATATGTAATGTACTCACCACTATAAAACAGATTCTCCCAAGGCACAGACAACTGTCTTACAATATATTCTTGGCTTGGCGGCACTGAATATTAGGCCAATACATCACGGCTGAACAACAACAACAGCAGGCATGACTATGGGGTGTCTTTGGATCTGTCCTTAGTGAGCTTTATTAGAGGAGGTATAACAGGTCAGCTGGGAGGTGACCAGTTGACAGTTTGACCTCAGCTAGCCACATGGGAATGAGGACTGGGAAGTCATTGTTACCGCTACAATGGAGTGATCTATGCGGTGCTTCTGATTTACTAATGTCTGCTTTACTATTCTTTTCTTCTTTTTCTTTCTCTTATTTTACTTTTAGGTTGTTATCAGTTGTTTGGAGTTCTCAAGCTCTCAAGATGAAGATCCTATTATCAAGATCAAAATCCTATTATTTCATTTTTATTTATTTTGACTGATATTTTCTTCCAACCATCTCAGCCAGTGATTTGATGATGTCACAGGATTGCATTTCCCTTGACTTTGAGAACTTTTACCTCAAAACTCTCAAAAACCAAATGGAAATCCTTTGCAGACCAACCTAATTGTTGTTTATGTCGGTTAACATCAACAAAAATATATAGAAAGGCTACTCACCTGATTGACGATGGATAGATGGATAGATCAACACAGTACCCAGTGCATACGTAAGAGAGAGAGAGAAAAAAACACTTTGAGCCACATTTAAATCACCTGCATTATCACATGCACATACACATCAATAGCCTCAAGACTGACACGTTGTTCTCGATTTAAAACTGTGTCACACCATCACAGTGAGGGTCTGAGCCTCAGGCGCTAAAACACTGCATCCTGGTCTCAGTAGCAGTATGCTTCAGATGAAATATAACAAGCCATCCTCTGAAAGCTCTTGTTGCTCCAGCTTGCCCTGTCCATGCAACACTTGTATCATCAGCAGTCAGCCACAGTGTGACAAAACCCCTTGAGGTCCACGTGTGCTGCCTCTCTGCTGCAGCCCCAATTAGAAGGCTTCACCTGCCCAGTAGGGGATGGACACAGAAGACTCTCATCTGTCAGGTCTATGCACTGCCACTGTCATATCACTCTTCAGAAATGGCCACAGAGGCCAACGGCCACTGCCTAAAAGCTTCACATTTCAATGGCCATCACAGCTCGAATAGTCACTCTACTCTGACAGGCTGCCGCCCCTCGAAGGAAGACGCATTCACCCAAATACTGTACATCTGTTATGCAGGCACTGTCAGACCTCTCTTGAGATGATCTAGCACCAATGAATTGGGGGTCGGGGGGCGAGGGGTGAACAACTGAGGGAGTAAGATGGAAATCTTTCAACAGGGAATAGGGGGTCTTTCATGGAAAATACTTCCGACTGGTTTATGGGACACGGTTGTTGAAATAGTTTTGACGAGGCCTAATATATTGCATTGAAATACACTGCAGCAGCTGGGGTACCCATTGTTTTTATTTCTTTAGCCCTTTAAAGCAAAGCCTGGTAACCACCTCTGCAAGCAAGGGCCTACTAAAAGTGATGTACAGAAGCAAAAGTGGACTAATTACTAAGACACTTCCTCTAAGGTATTGGAAAAGTCATAGTTCTCCCACCTTCTAGATCATAGATGTAATAAGTTTATTTTCTAGGTGTTTCATTTGGCTTGAGGCCAACACAGATATGGGATTTCAGGTGGGTCTTTGGTCATGACCTAGCGGTGGGAGCTTGCTCCCGAGGGTCTGTTGGACAATTCTGGCCAGTGACACATTGATGTATGAGCTCCAGTTTTTGCTCCCTCTCCCCCTCAGCACTGAGAAGCAGGTGTGCTGATCAGTGCCACTTGATCTGTCAGTCGGATGGATAAAAATAGCCTGGGAGATTGAGCTGGGAGCGAGACTCGCCCAACTCTTCGGTGGAAACTCAATTGACTTTGAAAGGCTCCTGCAATGTTCTTGACCATGGCAAATGAGCCAAAGTCTTCTCAAGGTTGAACGTCCTACGGAGAAAGCCTGTCTGACCATTAGATCTATCTATCTATGAGGTTGGCACATAGACACATGGATTTAACACAGTGTAAGTAAAAAGTACACACATAATGATGAAAATAAATACTTCCAGCACTCTTGAATAATTAATTGTCTTGGCCAGCTTGTTGGCTTCTGCCCAAAATTGTATCACAACTTGTCAGGATAAAAATCTAACACTTACACAAAGCTATGGAACAACATGATATGGATACATTTGGCCCATACCATAGTTGTTTTGAAAAAGAAATTATTCTACAGTTTGATGCAAGCAGGTTGTAAATAAATAAAGCAAGGCTACTATCCAAGATGAATGGAAAACGTAGGTGCTTACTGACTGTTTCCTTCCTGGTTGTTTGCTGTCAGATGTACATGGTATATGCTAGGCTATATTCTCCTGCTGCAGGCTCCTCAAAAAATGCATAACTTTGCAAGTTTCCTCTGAAGTTCCTGATCAAGAGAGATTGAGGCCAGAGACTATAACATGGGCGTGAAGCTGCAGCGTCAGCAACTTGCATTGTGGTGAGGCTGAAGATCTCCGCTAGTGGCCTGAACAGCAGGCAATCGCACCACACGGATGCTCAGAGTAATTAAATGTGCTCTGCTTCCCCCTTCATGTTCCCTCCTCTTCCCCTCTCTGTGTTTTAAATATGCACAGATAGGTTTGAAGAGGTGTTCATGTCAATATTGTTTGCCAAGAAGCTTTCCCGGCATATGCAGGCAGGGCGGTTTTGTTCTTTTGTGTTACCCTCACAGTGAAAACAGAGCTGATAAAACTCATGAACATGCATGTTAGGGGTTGCATGATTAAGTCCTCCATTAAGTCCTCAAGTGAATTAGCTATGTTGTAGCTGCGTTCCCTTTGACTGGGTTCACTTTTAATGAGCAATTCTCTATTTCATTGCCACTTGACACAGCTCCTATCTAACTTTGTCACAGGTACAAAATGAGGTGCTAAAAAGAAGCTGTCTCATTAGGAAGCCACTTGTGCCAGTCCCACCGGCGACCACCGTTTCACATATTGGAGCTATTATTATGATCACGCTCACCATTAACATAAAGGCAAGGCAGTGGGCCATTTAATGTGGTTTCCTAGGTAAACACCTTGGAAAGCACATTAAAAATCACAGGGAGACACAGGCTCAGGAGGTGACTAGCTCATATGTAAGGCTGATAAATGACAGCGGCAGTCATCATAGTCACTATACCACTGAGACGTCTCGCTACATCTGAGAAGACCCCCCGAGTATTTCATTCATAATAACTTGAATGGCAGAGTTGATGCTAGATCAGCTCTTTGGCTCTGAGAAAAGACAAATATGCTCCCGTTACATCTAAAAGGGAGATTAACAGCATTAACAATAGCCCCTAAAACAGTCGAGAGGAGACAGTTATCTTTTTTTCCTGTTCGAGAAGAATACGAATGAGAAAAGGCTGTGACGGGTGTCAGGAGTGAAATGTCCGGGTTTGCAAGGATTAAAAAATGTTCCAAAGTTACCTCAGGCAAGAGGTCCCAACGTCAAGAAAAAAGGATTAATTATGTGCATATGTAAAAGAGTCAAGGCATATTTTTAAAGAAAGAAAATCTCGCCAAGAGGTTCTACATGAATTGGCTGACAGAAGCGTGTTCCACCCCCACTAGTCCTTGGGCATTTATATTTAGTGTAATGTCTTCATCGGCGTGTGATGTTCAGTCGCTCCGTCTCCATCACACTCAATTTTAAAAGAAGGGAAGGGAAAAGGGAAGAGTAATGCCTTTGTATTGAATTTACTTTTGCTTCATCAGTCTGTTTACTTACTTTACTTACTGTTCATGCAGAAATGCTGGCATGGAAACATTTCCATAGAAGTAGGAATTAATTAATTATTAGCTAAGTAAATAATTCTGCGTGGAACAGTCTAGAATACCACATAGCGAGCTATACCACATTGAGGGCAAAGGAGCCCTTCCTCTATTCAGCAAAACACAACTAGTGGGAATGAAGATGGCACAGAAATGGAGAGCACTTAATCTCCAAAGTGTTCTGAATGAAGCCGGGGCTTTTGTCATCGGGTTTCTTGGCAACATGTTACGTAAATCATGTCCAATTGCTTCTGTGTCTTCGAAAATACCCCTCTGTCGCTGGTACTGGCTTTGCAGAATAAGTCGACGTGTTACTCCTGCTCGGATGGTCCCGTTTTAGAGGGGGGGTGAGATATTTTACACTCATCGTCCAAATTACTGTCAGGGGAGTCGGCACGGAGGACCGAAAAAGTCTGAAGGACGGCTGCTGTAATCTCTGCAGAAAATAAATAAACCAAGCATGGCCATTTAATTGCTGCCTCTGACATGGCCTCTCCCTCGGTCTTTGGGGAGCTGAGCTGCTGCAGAGCTGGATGGCCATCAGAGAAAGAGAGCAAGAGAGGGGGAGAGAGAGAGAGAGAGAGAGAGAGAGGATGTGGCAAGGCAGACTGAAAGGTTTAGGATTTAACCTGGCTGGCTCCCCGACTCCTGTTCATGTGTGATTCATAGCCGTGATTTCGCCTTTATGTGTCACAGAGGGCATCTCTGTCCACTCAGACTGGAGTGGATAGAGAGCTGGAGAGCCTAACGCTCCCCACCTTTAGATAACGGACTGATGTCGCAGTGGAGGCCGACCCTCTGTGGAGAGGGCGTTGAATGAAATGATAACACATGAGTTATTGATTCAGTGCTGATTACAGCCACACAGTTGAATGTCAAAAATTGTCACTGTCTCATCCTTCATTATATTATCACAGCAGGGACAAAAGGACAGCCGACGGATTAATTCCATTGGGAAAGTCCCAAGTAATGGTTTTCATGTCAAGGTTAGCTAAAGTGACTTTACTGTACATGATGATAGACTAGATATCAGATTCAATTAACTGGAACATGTTTACACAACGGAGCGGTGCTGTAGCTGAAAGGATAGAGCGTGGCCATTACATTCCCAGGGTTAGATGTTCAGTTTCTACTGGGGCCAAATATACAGTCATATGGCACTTGGCCATCAAATTCTCTGCGTCACGCTGATTGTGTATTTTAAAAGCTATGTTACAATAGCTACAATATTTTCTTTCTTTTCAATATTTTCTACAACTGCTATTGTACCGCCGCTGTGCTACTTTCTTTTAACAAACCAAAGACCTTGAGATTGTTAACAAAAAGCCTGGATCCCCCAAGAGAGCTACAATTCACAGTCCGTGCTCAATACGAGAACACAATACCAGGTCATTTACGGAGAGACAATAGGAGCGGTTGCGATCGGTTATCAGGAAGACGCATCGACTTTGATCTGTCGTTGTATGATTTGGTTTCATTGCAAAAATACAGCTGCCATGATCATCATGCAGCAACAATGCAAAAACAGAATTACTAGTATAATAAATACAGCAAGTACAAAACACGTACTCAGATGAAAGCTGAATGTATATAGTTATATATGTTTAGTGTGTCGTGCACTGAATGCAAGGTCTTGTCTTTGCACTATGCATGCCTGTATGTACTAACAGTATTTTACTTAGATTATGTACAGTATTTATATTAGTTGTCAAAATGTCCCTGCACCAATGTCACAGAGACAAATTCCATTTATTGGATTTTGTGTTTCTGATTCTGATTCATCTTGACATTGATGCAGAGACATACTGACACCTTACAGAGTTTCACATTAGGGGACAATAAGTTGGTAAGTTGAGCCAAAAGACATTTTTTTAATGTGTCTTACTTCTAAAACTGCTGTAGTGCACAAAATGTAAAAAAGTGGCTCATCTTACCCCATTTGTCCTTACACAAGTCAAGTTGCAAAAAAGGGGGTAATAAAGGAGGCAGAGCATGGAACACCAACAGCAAAATAAAGACATACAGGAAATAAGAGCACCAGACACCGTGAAAGGCAAATGAATAAAAATCAGTTTTAAGACAGATTTAAAAAACTTTTGAAATATGGATTGGGCTGAATGCTTTGGGGAAGGCTATCGCACAGTTTCAGTGCTCCAGTAGCAAAAGCCCTATCACCCATCAGGAGTGCCAGAATAGGAGTAATATAGTCCTTTTCTTTGGATCTAGATAAGAGTCTGGTCGCAGTGTTCTGGACAAGCTGCTACAAGGACAACAGGACCTCACATACTAGGGTTTGACCGATATGGGTTTTTGAAGGTGGATACAGATACTGATATTTGTAGACTGAATTCACACCCGATATTTTGGGCTGATATTCAATATGTTTACATTTGACCATTACACACAAAAAAAAAAAAAATAATTCTGGGATAGATTACTGCTTTTTAAATGAAATTAAAATTAAAAAATACAATTTCATTGCAGGTTGTACATGTTTCTATGTAGCTGTGGTCAGGGAAAAACCTCCATATCAGGCCAATAGCCAACATTTAATAATAGGCCAATATGGCAAAGTGTAAAATCAAATCATCCAAGGCAGTTTCTCTCAAAAAAAAGGTACACTTTCGATAAAGGCAACAGTGCACAAATATGTCTGCATGTACACCTTTGCTAAAAATGCTCTGTTTACCACAACGGACTGAGCTGTCAATATCCACATATTTCCAGCAAGTAGCTGGAAATATATTAGCATTCACAAAGACCTGGAACTTCAAACAAATTCGATATTAGGGACAAGCTGAGTCCTGGCCACATCAGTTATTCATTGCTTCTAACCTCCAAACATCTGGTCAATGATTACCAGTGACCTTTGGATAACTAGGTGAAATGGGTCTTTCAGGCATAAGTCCGGGGGCACGTGGGGTTTCTCAGAATGCAAGCCCTGCATCTTGCAGTTGATCAGCAGCTATTCAAGATTCAAGAAATCAGAGGAATCACACACCGGAAATCAGTTCAATCAGTATGATAATTTGAATGCTTTCATCTGGGAGTTGGTGTAACAGGTCCAGTTCAGTGGTTAGGAACGGTCAGATTCGTTGGTGATTTAATCTCCTTGATAGTCGAAGCAATGCACATATGGAACAGCAACTTTCTGAGCAGAGCACTCCATTGAATAAATTATACTTTTGATGAAATAATCCAACCAATCTGTTTTTTGAAAAATGAACAGAAAAAAGGAACCATGCAACGGAACCCTATCCTAGAAGCGGGGGAGTCGGTAGGTTATGAAGCTTAAACGTTCTCTGCTTTAACATCTGAGGTGAGTCGGGATAGGATTTCAAAGAATCTGAAATGAAGACAAAAAGCCAATTGTATGTTACACCGACTGGCAAGAAAACTGTCAAGTCGATCGGATCCAAATTCTGAAATGCCTTGAAGCAAAAAAAGTTATGAAGAAAGTGCAAAGATACAAGGGGTGTAATTCCCACTGCATCTTCACAAATCTCTCGAAAGCCAAAGAACCTGAGAGAAGGAGGAATTTAGGAAACAAGAAAAGCCTATTTGGACTATCACAGAGCAGCTCTTTCTCAGAAGAGCTTTCAAAGTCTGCTCATGAACAGGTTGCATGTTGGCTGGGAATGAAACTTTAATTATGTGGATGCTTCCTTCACATCCCTCAGTCTGACCAGCAGGCAGGACTACCCCCCCTCCACTGGGAGCCCCAGGAAGGTAGGTTAATAGGGGTGCATGTTTGACTGCCAAGTAACTCTGGCATGCTTCTGTGGGCTTGGTGATCAAAATCCTTGTTTAAAAGTAGTGTTTGGAAAAAGATAAGGGGCCAGGATGATTTTAGGAGCACCGCAAATAAATATGAACCCTATTTGGCATGATTCCTGAATTAAACTGTGAGTTACAATCCTATGCATTTCACTCAGGTAACTTAATGGGAAATTGAAAATGGGAAATATTGGGGTCTGCAAAGAAATACAGCCTATTAATCACACAGAAATGTGTGATTCTTTGAAAGTATTTTGATGTAACGATATGTTGATCAGAAGAATTACTACAATTAACCAATTAAGTTCAAATTGGAAGCCGTTCCAGGTGAAATTTTAGATACTAAAGTCTGTTTGTGCACTTACAGCTAACTTATATAAAAAACCCACTGTTAAGAATAGCCTTCTACATTGTTCTAGTGCACACCCTGCTCCTCTTAAAAAGGCTTGTCATTCTCTCAGTTTCTAAGAGTGAAATTTTGACTTTGAAAAGGAAGTTTTGACTATGTACCACCAGTTTGTTGACAAGGGATATCCCAAGAGCTGGTTAGATGCAGTGCTGAAAAAAACACGTGTTGCCTGCAGATTCTTGAGAAAGAAGCAGATTACAGTTACATAGAACGAGTACAAAATATGAGGCAGTCTCTTGCAATTCAACTTATGTGATCGACTTTGCAATGCACTTGTGACCTACAGTACGTTGGGAAAAGGCCAGTAAGAACGTGCATCGTTGTGCACCAGAGCACTATTAGACGCAAAGATGAGAAGTCATCGGTTGCAGGGCATTTTATTGAAATGGGACACACCATTTCGGATCGTTTTCAGTGATCGAGCAGATCAGGAAGCCTAGAAGAGGGTGGGGGTGGACAAGTTATTACTTGAAGAGGAATGCAAATGGATTTATTACTTTAAAACGTTGCATCCCCTAGGGCTTAACGAGGAGCTTCCTCTCCAATGTTTCCTATAAAAACGGCCCTGACATGACTATGTTGATGTAATCACACCACTTAGTGTTTTGAGAACAGAGTTTCTTGCAATTGTAACTTGTAACTTGTTGCCCTATAATATTTACTTATATTGTTGTTGTTATCAGTTATTTTAATGATACATGTCCTCCTATATATACCTTATACCTGTATGGCACTGAAGATGATGAACTATCGAACCCTTTCTCGACCTTGTGCAGCAAGTGAGCACTTGATTTTTTCGAGCATCCTTCATATGAATAAAGTACATTATGCAGCCTCGATTCTGAATGACATTTTTTCTCAAAACTTAGCAGCGTGCAGGTTTTCTTCTCCTCTACTCGTTTAGATGTTTGTCCTTCAAACCGACGCACCTGCTTGGACTACACTGGACCACAACAGGTCTCTCTACATTTTGTATAATGGGACTAAACAATGAAAGCACTCTTTAAATTCATTGCTTTAGGCTGTCAAAGATTGACACCCTTGGGATCTTGTTATTAAAGAACCACCACACACACACACATATATATATATATATATATATATATATATATATATATATATATATACTCTTGTATTTTCAATCCAACATCCCACATATGGTTTTTATTCATGACTTTCATTATGCAGTGCTCTGGAAACCACTTGTTCTCCATGTGCAACCCTTCCTGTTATGAATGGCCGTGTCACGTTTTCTGTCACCATTGCCTTCAGCTCGAGTTCCCAAATACCCCTCTCTGTTCCCTGTGCTTTATAATGTCCAGCCTGGCTGCACAAAGCATTTCCAATGGTAATTAAGGTCAGACAATTAGATCCAGTCAGCCGAGGCCCCGGCGACTTAATAAGTATAGACAATTATCTGAAATTAATATGATAGATGCCATTGTCTTATGCTGCTCTGCTCAGTCAGATCTTGGCAAGCCTTCAGGTCATTATTACAGAGTATGCATCCACTGCATTAGTTTGAGTAATGACACTCTCCGTGTGGCTGTTGCCGTTTCATCACCGTGAATGTGATTATTATTTAGAGGTACTATGTTCCCAGCTAAACACACTCAGCATGCATGCAGCATGCCAAGGTTGATGACATCGCTGTAAGTCTTAGAAACAGCATTTGATCGGTTAAGAAAATGTATGAATAAGCCCTGACCAGGTTCCAAAACACTGTGAGCAAACCTCCTCCATGACTTGGAGGGTACAGTTTAAATGATGTGGCAAAAAACAAGGCTGTTAACATACAGTTGGACATGATGCATTTGTATTTTTGGAGCTAGATAGAGACTGAGGATAAGAGAAAGGATTTTTTTTTTTGAGGAACACTGTGTGGTTTCTACAAGTACATGTAGCTTAAATCTCAAAGGAACTCACAATCCTCCAAACTCTATTATACATGCAGGTTCAGAGTTTGTAGAGCGATTTGCACTACAGTGTTCACTGTTTTTCCAGCAGATTTAGCTTCTGACACATGTTGTCATACTGTGGTTCTACCATCTGGCACCCAATAACATCCAAAAAAAGCAATTCCTTGAGGGCAGCGGAAAGGTAGTGAGGGACATATTGCTGCAGCTGGCTTGGTCTTATAATGAGTGCTGTCAGGGATTTGCAGCGCTGAACTTTGCGCCCTGATCTGTGGCAGGTCACCATCGAGTTCATATCAATAATTCATCTGCCAGCTCAATTCCCTTCCCTGTTATGAAACAAATCTTGTTAGGAAGTCCTGCCAGCACTGTCTCCATCTAACTACCCGACTTTATTTGTAACGCTACCTGCTCAAAGCGGGAAGGGTTTGGAAAAATTACCTGAGTTCATATACAAGCCGCTTTTTTATTTTTGGCAGCAAGGACGGGAGGGAAACTTTAATCTTTTTAAGTGATCTGAAGAATGGAGTCTCCTCACAATGCCTTACTTCTTCTTGAATAGATGGGTTCATGAAAAGCAGATAGAGTGTGGCCCTTGCTCTTTATCCCTGCAGTATGGCTCCTATACAGCCTTTCCTTTGGTTCACTGTGAAACAACCTGCAGCTGTCAGAGGCTCAGC
>CABFOQ010004126.1:6356-22518 GCA_900660455.1 Gephyroberyx darwinii | reverse complement strand
TAGCTTGTCTGTAGGATTCACTGCTTGAAAAAATGCTGTTTCTTTGTTGTTTTTCTTGCCTCAATATCTAGGCCTATTTCCACTAGTAAAAGGACAATTTGAATTGGATTGATTGAGCCAGGTTCTTTAACCTTCAAGAAATGCATGATATTTGTAAATGTATATTCATCAACATTCTGTAGATAGAAATGAAGATGATTCACATTAGGAAGTGGATCATCATCTCTGAATCTGAGACTGTGGTTCTCTCCTGGAAAAAGGTGGCCTGTCCCATTCAGGTGAGTGAGTAGCTGCATTAACATTAAAAGTTGCTCAATGCTCTAATAAACAAAATAACCATGAGGGACCCAGTGATAGAGTCATGCCAGTATTCTACTATTGGACACTGGCCCAACCCTGTATCTGTTCACATGCAGTGTCACCACACTCCTCCCACCCAGCATAACATGGATGCTGGGGGGATAGATACATTTTGCTGGAGATAGATACTGTTAAACAGAAATCGTCTTCCTTCATACAAACAGCCTTGATTAATTGCCCTGGAGGCTGAAATTGTAATGGCAAGAGGCTCTTACTTGATGTTTCACATGCACCTTAACCTGTAGAACGGTATGGCTAAATCTTAAAACTGCGGTAGCTGGGCAGTGGCCAGTCCATAGTAGTCATATGATCTGACTAGAGAACTGATGGTGTATGGGTGATACCTTGTGGCCGCTCGATAGCGGCCTGCCCAGACGATCCTGTGGGAGAATGCTGAAGGTTTCCTGAGCCAGCATTAAAGTGAAAAGAACAGGAGACAGGGACTCAGAAAGCAAAGCACCACTTGATCTCTTTCTCTCTCTCTCTCTTTTATAAACCTAAAATTAGTAATTGTGTCAAATGTCAAACATTCAAGCAGAATATCAGCTCTAATTCCAAACCCTCTCTGTTACGGAGCACCATGACAGTCGACCTGAATATAGCCCTTATGAGGCACCTCTGCTGATTCCAAGGCTATGATGACACCTAGTGATCATAGTGAGCGATGACATGACAGGGAACAGAGAACATTAATCTCCAAGAACACATACAAAATAAACAGACAGAATAGCTACCAATCATGTTCTCATTTGTCTTTTTGGGAAATACTTTTTCAGCATTTTGCTTGAGGAATTGAGGAAGTCATTAGCAGTTGCATCACAAATCTAACAATCCCAGTTGGCGCCACCATGGAGGTCCATTGGTTAATTAGCTGTGCAAAAATAACAGCCAAATATATAATAATCAAGCTAGAACAAGATATACATCTGAAAACGTTAGTTGCGGTGTGGCTGTAGGTCCATTCCGTAACATAAGTAAATTGGATGAAAAGTTTCTAAATATAGGTTGCAGTGGCACAGTAAACTACCTTTCCTTTAGCTGTAGCGTTCCTGTTTTTATGTGAAGCACTTTGTAAATCCTGTTAGATAAGCACTATATGAGTAGAGATTACATTATTATTACTCAGCTCAGTTAATTGAAATAAACAGTTGGTTGTTGCCTTTGTTAGCTAGCTAACTAGCCAGCAAGCTAATTTAGCAAAGCAACCAATGTTAATGTTAACACACAACTACAAGCCACGGTTAACCCTAGCTACTAGCTACGTAACATTAGCTACTAACATAACATAGCACTATGGCTGCCAGAGGATGTGAAAGCCCTCTATCGGAAGATCCAAGGGAATTATCCCCCGGAAAGAGATTCAACTTGCAACCCTCTCATTTTCAAAGACCACTGAGAGTTTGTGTCATACAGTGCATTACAAAAGTACTAAAATGTTTTTTTCATGACTGGAAACATAATCATAAAATTCATAGATATTCCAGGATGTATGGGAACCCAGGACGTGTCTAAAAAATTATTAAAGATTCAATGAGCACAATGGGTATGAGTGTGAGCTACACTGTCACATAACATGGATAAGTGAAAAGAGGTGTATTATGGAGAAGGTCAATTGGGGGCTCCAGTGACCACTGGGCATCTGCAATAAAATGTTTTTCCATCATTGTACATACAGGTGAGGAACTGATGTTTGATGTGATGTTATCACAACTAACTTAGCTGGAGAAGTTAAAACTGTATGTAGTTTGATGATTACCTGGAGGTCCTACAGGTCCTTGTCCAGGCATGGGTCCAGGGACACCACCCATGCTGGGGGGCTGCATCATTTGAGGGGCTCCATTGACATGCATTCCAGGCTGATAAGACATCAAAATCAAGAAATAAATCCCTTAATCTCAAAAGTTACTAACACAACAAAGTACTTTATGCTATCCCATCTTACCTGATTTGTGGGCTTTATATACAATGTACATATATATGAGAGAGAGAGAGAGAGAGAGAGAGAGAGAGACTGTGTTGTACTTACCACAGGCTGTGGCTGAGAGACTGGTGCATTGGGCTGGGCAGGAGGTGGATTGCCTGCTGGTGCTCCTCCACCCTGGGCACTGGGAATCAGAGGCTGGACCGTAGTCTGACGGTGAAGCATTTTCTGTAGCATAACAGAATGGGTTATGTAGAGGAGCTCCTCTCAAAGATTTCACTTGGTACAGAGGTGCAACCTGGCACTCAACTCTTTCTACATAGGCCTAACCAAATAAATTGCAAGGTCACAGGCTAAGATATGCAGTGTTTACTACTGCAATTAAATAAAGTCCATATTGACTCGCTTAAAGAATAAATCCATCCCAAAACACTTGCACCATTGTTGTTTGGTGGTGTATTTTTCTTATTCTCATGGATAACTGGCCAAATATAGACAATGTGATGCATCATCAATGCGGCTACAATGGACAATGGACTTTTCAGCTAAAACATCATCAGTTTTGAACGAAAGAACACTTTATTAATCCACTTTTTTTTTATGTCACACACACACAGCACGCAGTTGGTGGTGGCCGCCAAACACACACACGCATGTAGGGAGGGTGGCTGCGGAAATTAGTTCACTGCATTTATCCCATCCTGTTGATGCCAGGAGCAGTGGGCAGCCCTCTACGGCACCGGGGGACCAACGGCTCCAGGTCTTGGGTCCTCGTCGTGGTCAGGGACAGGACAGGAGATGATGTTCTTCTTGCTTGTTTTTTTCAATTGGGGTCCTTATTGTAGAAGAGGACCCCATGTGAGCACGGGGAGAACATGCAAACTCCACACAGAAAGGTCTGGGAGATAGCCCACCTGGGCACCCCAGAGTCAATAGGGAATCGAACCCAGAACCTTCTTGCTGTGAGGCAGCAGTTCAACAATCATACAGGGAGAAATCCATCATAGAAGAGGCACTCTCACTTGAAAAATCTCAACTGGAAAAACTCTTGCTCTGCTATCGCTTTTGTTCTGTCTGCCTACATGTACAACCCACAGCTGAATGCAACAAGTTCATGCCAGTTCTCTGGGGGTTGTCGAAAGTCATTGTGGGAAACGTAGGGAATCACTAACTGAAGTAGAAGTAGATGAGGCAGGTTGAGGGAAAGTGGATGAACCAAAAAAGTAAATTGAAACACTTTGAAAAATTTTGAAAAACAAAATTACATCACAAAATAACTCCTGTAATATATTGAACATTACAGATTGATGATATATAACAATGTAAGAGTATCTGATAGTGGGTTTTTCCTTTAAATGATAACTGATCTCATCAGTCTCAATTCAGCTCTTCTTACCAGGGCAATCTCAGGGTCAACAATCCTCATGACCACTTGGGCCTGCAGCAGAGCATAGGCCAACTGAGGGTTCTGCAGCAGCATGTTCCTCGCCTCCTGGGGACTGTTTTGCACACACAGCTGAAGAGAGAAATCAGAATTTCAGTAAACAGAATGGAGAAATATGAAGGTCTAGACATTACAAACAATGGCAATTGGGCATTCGCAAGAACAAAATTTTGGACCTGTTTTTCTTAGAAAAAAAAAAAAGAGTGTTCGTTTTTGTAAAGAGATGTTTCAGTTCTGTGGGCTTGTACTTCCTGACTGGTTGGATATTGCTTGAACAGAGCCCAGGGGTCTTATACTAAAAGACCCATGTTAGTTTTAACTGTGTGGTCATGAGGCAAGTCCAGGACCACAACCAACAAAAAGTGGTGGGATCAGTGCGCAACAGGTAGAAATGGGAGGAAAGCAGGACGGAAAATGTCTGCAGTGTGGTGATTCTCTGAGCTAAGTGAAGCAAGCTGCCAGCTGTGCCAAGCTAAGGCAGTGCTGAGCGAGAGAGAGACAGAGTGAGAGAGAGATTGTTCAGCGCAGCCTCTTGTATTGTGGAGGAGAGACAAAGCAGCTGCGTCAAGCCGACCAGAGACAGCCAGAATACTACCAGAAGCGAGGGGATTCTGCCTTCTAAATATGAGTAAAATTTGTCACTGTCACTTTTGGGGGGAAAAATAATTATGTAATGCTGTTATAAATGTATGTTCGGAGCAGGACTTTTTGGGGGGAAAAACAAGTCTATATTAAGTCACCACAGATGCCCCCTTAAATATCTTTTCATTTCTTTATTTTCACCTTGGTATTTTGTATTACTCAAAAGACTTTGTTCATAACTAAAGGTTTTGTTTTGAAGTTTTTATTCTGGTTGGCTTAAAACTGGCATGTGAAGCCAACTGACATCAAAACGCTGAAATTCTGCTGTTTGTGAAAGCAAGAAGCTATATCCTCCAACCTATTCTATGCAACCCATCTCCAATTTAATTATTTTCTTATACAATACGGCAATACTAGGCTGCATGAATGACGGAAATAGATGGATGGATTATGAAAAATTGGTATCAGTGCATTTGTGCAACTAAACAATTACTTAATTTAGAATGCTGAGCAATTTTATGAAAGGGAATACAAGTCCCTTGAAAATAGACTAAAAGTTTTAAATGTCTGTTTTGTGTAAGTGATCATTTTTACTGCAGGCATGAGGAGTGTTGGTGCAGAAACTAATCAGGAAATATGTAGTCCATTTAATACGTATGTTTAGAAACTAAAATTAAGCAATTAATATAAGACCTGTTCCACATTTACACATCACACCCACTGGCAAATGAGAACCCAGGTGCAGGAGAAAAGGCGAGACAGAGAGTAAAAGACAGAAGCGGTAAACAAGTGCACCTTCATCTGTTTCATGAGTTCAAACATCTGCTCTGGGGGCAGACTGGCCACAGCTCTGCTGATGGACTCTGGGGCCTCATCTGGCTGGATGTTTTCTCCATAAGGAGACTCAATAATAGGGGCTCCTGTTCCCAAGCCTGTGCGAGACAAAGAAAATACACAGCTACAGCCTCACCCTAACCAAATCTAACTTAACACCTTATGAAAGCAACTTTTAATTAATATAATACTCAGATAAATACTTACTTTTGAGCTCCTCCTTGTTCTTCTCACTGGCTGCGTTGTCAACACGGAGAGCCCTACCACTGAACTCTCTCCCATTCAGGTTCCGCATAGCACTGAGCGCCGTCTCCTGGTCTTGATATTCACAAAAGCCATATCCTTTTGGCTTTCCTGTTTCCCTGTCATACACTAATCTGGAAACCACCAGACATAATATGGTTATGCCTTTTCTACAAATAACTGCAGCCAAAAAGCTATTTAAGCATGATGACTTGAGAGTAAACATGTTGGCTAAAACGAGATAGGAATTTGCACAAAAATCTCTCCCAACGCTATAAATCACAGAACCCTATCAGTGTACAACCTGGAATTGCTCCATTGACTGTGAGAGACTGACTTTATGGTACAACAACACAAGATTACTATGTGAAACGTAAAAACATATCTGAAATTCAAAGGTTCTTTTTCTCAACTTACCTGAAACTGACAACAAGACCGACTTCAGAAAATATGTCTTTCAGCTGTTCTTCTGTGGCTTCATACGGAATGTTTCCCACTAAAATAGTTATAAGGTATGAGCATGACGACATTAAATGGAGTAAACCCCCCCTTTATGTTATTAAGAATTGCTTGAGAGCTATCTTACCGTTAATGCTAACGTTACCTCGTTGTCTAGCTAACGACATAACATTGCCATTAGCCGGCTATCTATGTTAGCAACCATGCTTTTATATTAGTTTAATCCGCTAGTTTACCGACTTCAATGCATCTACGGAGAGAATCTATACCCGAACCAGTAACGTTAACAAACTTACCAAAGACTGAGCGTAATGAACGATCAACTGCTGGATCTCTACTCGCGGCAGCAGCTACTGCTGCTGCTAGACTCGCCATTTTGGGGACAGAAACTAATGTAACACACGGAAATTATCATTAAACAATATCCGCTTTCAGAAAAGGCCATATTCAAACTCCTCCAATGCTACCTTTATCAATCTCTTGACATTATCCACCAAACTTTTTTTTAAAGAATAATACATCCTTAATTAACAATAAGCTAAAGCTTTATTAAACTACAGACCGTGGGTCGTTGCAGTGAGTGCCAATTGAATTCCTGCTAGGTAAAAATAAAAAGGTGAAGCCCAAACCTAGCGAGTTAGCTAAAGTACCTTTACCCTTTTATTAAGTACCTGGCTGAAATCCTTGAAAGCATTGATATCTAGAGGCTAGACCCAAGTAAGGTCCCGCGGGTAGGAACCTTGGGAGAGTTAGAGTAAGTTAACTGCTATGACAATGTGATTATATTACATACTAATGAAAAATGTAATAATAGCTCATATCTAAACATTACATTTAGCAGACGCTTTTATCCAAAGCGATTTACAATAAGTGCATAAACTGTTACTAGTTTTATTAATGTCTCATTCATGTGGCATAATCATCTTTAGCTTGACTATGAATAGCCAGGTTTCTCATTATTAAAATCAATCATTGCAAAAACACTGAAGATCGTCCAGGATTTTAGGATTCCTTTTATTGTTAAACTAAACTAAAATTTTATAGAACCACCAGAAGTGAAATCTGAAATGAAATAGAAGTATAATTTGCCAGATTTCCCTGTAAAACATGAGGAATTTGAATCCTAATGTGTAGAATCAATGTGGTAATTATGAGACAGTAGTTACGGATAAGTGGCTTTGGAAATGCAACTTGCACAAGGTTTATGAGTAGGCATAAGGAAACAGATGCGGAACAAAGGTGAAACTACCTCCAACTCCATTGATACAGGGGAAACACGGAATCATCGTGCACAACATTTTCCATGGCTGGCTCTTAGGTTTCTGGCTGTGCAGAATAGTTGCAGTCACACGATATATGTCTGTTTACGTTGAAGTTAGCTACATCTTAATTTACAGCGGTGACAAACGTACACTAGTTAAACGTTTTGAGGCGAAAAAAACGCTGGTTCCACTGGGGCTCGAACCCAGGACCTTCTGCGTGTAAAGCAGACGTGATAACCGCTACACTATGGAACCGCCTGACACAGTCGTTGTACATTTGCCATACTTGAAATATGACTCAACCATATGCCATAATAAATCAATGATGTGTTTTTGATCCAGTCGGTGTATAAGACTAATACTAATATTCGATGGATTCCATCTCAACCATCATGCAAGATCATGTCTTCTAAAGGGCGACAAATGGACGGTCTGGCTAGAGTGCCCTCCTGTAGTTGCTGCACTTCACTGCCGCCTACCAGCTTCGGTTTGCCATACAAAATAGTCAACTTTATTTTCCTAGTAATAGTAACAAAATAGTCAACTTGATTTTCCTAGTAAGCAGTGATTGGGTTAGTTATTATGGCTTATGGGAAGCAGTCTTTCAGTTCCGAGTCGAGTCCCCATGCAGTGGACATCTTGAAAATAAAGGGTTAGTTAAAAAAAGCCTCTTATGCCTATGTGCCAGCATGCATTAAATGTTGACATTTTATAACTTGTGATTTTTTATAATAAAAAACCATGACCATCCAATCTGGTTTTAGAGCACACCACAGCACAGACACTGTCCTCATCAAAATCACCAATGACCTCCTCACTGCTGCTGGCCACATCAATATCCTCATTCTTCTTGACCTCTCTGCTGCATTCGACACAGTCTGCCACATCATCCGCAGGCATGGCCTTGACTTCCATTGCTACGCTGACGACACCCAGCTCTACCTCAGCACCAATCCTCCACCCAGCTCCCTCCCCAGTCCCATGTCAACTGCCTGCATGATTTAAAAACCTGGATGTCATCTAACCTTCTGAAACGTAACACTAATAAAACAGAGCTCATGGTTGTGGCTTCCAAGGCACTGCTCGGGAAGGTTGGGGATCTTGTCCTGTCCATTGACGGCTGCTCCACCTGCCCCTCCTCCGATTCCACTCTCTCATTTGAGGCCCACATTAAATCTGTTCATTTTTGTCCTTTTTTGTCCTTTTTTGTCTCTTGTTTGTCTTATCGGCTGACCAGTTTAGTCTATCAAAGCAGTCTCAGCCAGGGCCACTTTAGAAATTACACATAAGAAATAAGATCAAGAAAATAAGATCAATCCAGTTGAGGGGCTGGATAATTGTTTTTATTTAACTGTTCAATTGAACAAATGAAAATAATGACATTGGCCATATTTTTAATATCCCATGCAGTCTATTAACATAATAATAAATACCTTAACATAACTGTAAGTGCTGTGTACCCTACATAGTGTTTGGTCAACCAAAATAATGAATTTTGGTTATGTCTGGTTGTTTGTGATATTTAAAATCATGTATCTTTAAGTATAATAATGAATTTATTGACCATGTTTCTACAGTTCATATATAACAGACCGATTAGGATTGTTCTTTGGCCTACAGCATTTGCACTAGCCAGATACTGGGCACCTTTTCTTTAATGCATGTTCATCAGTCCTTGGAGTAAAGTCTAATAACCAATTTAATAACAATAATAATACACTTTATTTCGGTAGCATTTTTCTTATGCAAACTATAAAGTGCTTCACAATTAAAAGAATAAAAACAAAACACACATATATGTACACATATAAAACACTGGGAAAGTTACAAGATGCAGTAAACATATGACTTGACAACTGATTTGAATGGAAAGTTTCAGTTAGCTGAAGATACAGAGTTAGATGAATGTATTTCTTTAGGCACCCTAACTGGAAAGGTTTGATCACCATAAATCTTTAATCTGGCCTTTTAACAGTTAAAAGAGTTTTGTCTGCCAATCTAAGACTACATTTCTAGACATAGGAAGATAACCGCACTGAAATATAAACTGGAGCCAGGCTATTTATTACGTTTAAAGTAATAAATACAATTCTAAAATCAATCCTAAAATTAACTGGAAGCTAGTGAAATGTCGCTAAAATAGGATTAATATGATCTCTTTTTTTTAACTATAGTTAAATGTCTGGCTGCAGCATTCTGAAAAAGTTGCAGATGAGATAAAGCTTTCCAGTTGAGGCAGGGACACAGGGAGTTGCAGTACTTAATGCGAGATGAGATGAAAGTATAGATTACGTTCTCCAGGTTAGTAATATAAAGATATTTCTTGATAGAAACTGGATTTAACAACTGGATTTGCTTCTCAAAATTCAGAGCAGTATCAAAAACGACACCCAGATTTCAAGTAGCTGGTTTGATGTTACTTGATATTCTTGAATTATAGAAGATGCATCTGAAATACTAAAAGTAGAAACTTCAGATTTGTCATTGTGTCAGATTTATGTCATGTCATGGCCACTGGTATCATTAGTATTTACCGGCACGTACAACTGCGTATTGTCAGAATAGCAGTGAAAGGAAATGTTATGTCTACAAATGACCCAGAGGAAGCATGTAGATAGAGAACAGAACAGGAGCCAGGATGGAACCTTGAGGTACTCCACAGCACAATTTTGCAAAGGAAGATATAGAACTATCCATGGCAACAGAGAACTGCCTATCAAAGAGGTATGACATAAACCACAAGCTACAAGCTTGTGCTACAATGTTTAGAACAGAAACTGGACTGGAATTTTTCAAATAAATAATGAATAATAAATGTGTCACTAAATTTGTTGATCTTTTTCATGCACATCATCTCACACAAATAGGTGCTCCCAAACTGCAGTATTATGTCTAAGATGAAAGGTGCAAACTTGCTCACCCCAATATAATAAAGCATGTCCCTCAGAGTGCTGTTGCACTGCAATTCTCTCCACATCAAACGCAAATGGATCTGTTAAGAGATCAAAACTGAATTTCACAAGTTTTCTGCTAAATTCTGCTTTGAGAATGAGAGTGAACTGGGACTTCACACTGATCCTGGCTCCAACATACCTGTGCCGGAATGAATTGAGGTAGATTCGTATGTGGGCTGGATCAAAATGGGGCTAGAAACATCCCATGCTGTTGAATTTGACACATGTGCACAGGATAAAGATAACTATAGAAAACTGTAATTATATACAAGTGAAATAGAGCTGAGTAATTCATGTAATATTTTTTGCGTTAGTATATTAAACATATATATGTAATGAAAATGCTAAAAAAAATTTTTTAAAAAGGGTTAAAAATGTTTTTGAGTGAAGTATGATAATGTTTTTGATCTTGACACTTTTTAAAATATTTTAAGTAAAAAAAACCATCTGAAACATGAGACCTACTTCCAGGAATGATAGTCTCTAAGTCAATTCAAGCAATTTATACATAGCTCTTTCATTTAATTTGGATTTTTCAGTAAAAAAAAATGGTGTGACATAGTGAAGTGATTATCCAGCCATGAGTTTAGATACACATTTGTTGCCAAGGGTCTATAGTCAATCAGGAAAGGTCATCACCAAAACACATGGTCTGAAGGGAAACTAGATTTTATCATCACTATTTATTTTTACATAATGGCTTTCAAGAAAATTATGAAATTGTTGGCTTTGTTTGCAAACTTCAATTGGCATAGACAATGCATGCCACCTCTATCAGTGGCACTCATCCACCAAGTCCTCCTAATTGGTCATTTTACTCGCATTGGTCTCTTCTGTAGGAACAGTCAGCTCAAGCATGATCACATGTCTTGATGTTTCAGACAGTAGCACAGTATCTAGCCTAAGTGTGGTCACTGTAGTGGTCTCTTCTGGAAATTGAGCTGCCTCTCCAGGCCAGCCTTCAGGTGTTCTGAGGAGTTCAACTGATACTGTCCTCTGGTGTTGTGGCTTCAACAATGCTTTGATTAAAGAAATGGCCTCCCTTTCTGGGCAGAGAGACTTGTCTTGAGTAACACCTTAATAGCTGGTGTCTGCCAAAGCATACAGCATGCTGTTGTGGTGCCTCAAATAGTGTCCCTCTTCCAGAACATTTGGCCAACAGCTGATGATGTGCTCCATCATTTCTCCCTTGAAGCATAGGGGGCACAATAGAGACTCAACCTCGCCTCAGCAGAAGAGCTTGGAAGGTCTGAGGAGGGTACTGTAGACTGAATCATGAACTCCATGCACTGAGGTGTGGCCTGCTACAACTAGGACCCATGAGATATTCTGATTGGTTCATTGCCTGCTCCCATCTGGTCCCTATACCTTGCTGCTGCATCCCCACAATCCTACTGGCACACAACTCCTCCAACCCTGCTAACACATCCTTCAGAAACAAATGTCTTCAGTTTTTGTTGAGTTTTGACCCATGGGAGTTTGTGATGCTGGTAAATCCAGGCCTAAATCCTTGATTTGTTTACTGCCACAAGCCACATCCAAAGCTCCCTATAAGTTGCCAGGACGGATGCTCTGCCCTTTAGAGTCCAGACTTGGCCAAACTTTAGGTCTCCCTGTAATGGATGGAGTGCCTTTTCTCCTCTTCATCACCAGGAACCTGGATTTTGCCGGCTTGAACCATATATGAGCTTCAAGCCTTTTTGATTTTTAGACTTGTTTGTGCTTTAGTGTTGTTCCCACCCTTTAATTTGGGATTTTAAAACATCTAGTGCAGCCGGAGTGTGTCATGTTGCTGGTTGCTGGTCCCCCAAGGGGCTTTTTAGATCTGTATACAATGCTGTCTGTGCTTGCTCCAAACATATGTACATTTTATGACTCAGTATTACAATCACAATGTGACTGTCCACGCGTTTGCTGATATTTCATAATCACAATCATAATGTTAGGATTTTGAAACGTCAAAGGCACACCCCCTTGTAGTGACCAACATATCATGGGGTGTGGCTTAGTGAAACTGAGCTATATTACAGCAACAGAAAAGTATTAAATATTGCATGGTAATTATTTCAGGGGTTCATAAAATGTGAAAGGCTCAATGTATCCATGCCCCAAGCTGGGTTATGGCGAGCCAATGGGAATATCTGCCATTTGTTCAAAGTGCCTTAGATCATGAGTGATTTTTGGCATGTGCGGTCGAAGTAGGAATCGATGCTCCAGGTTTGGCAGTGCTGTTGCTATACTGTATCCACTGAGCTACACAGGAGCGCATATGAGCCTATCTGTGAAATGATGGCGATATTGAAGTCTGCAATTCTCCATTCCAATGTAAAAGCTGACCAACACTAATTCTACTAATAAAATAATGTGTGGTCATTGTAGATCGATTGAAAACACTCCTTATGTGGCATGCTCACATTTCATTTCTCCAACGAAGTCACTTGCAATTAACGATTCAACCCTATTGAGTCCCAATCTGTTTGTTATTCACCTGTAGGGCTTTACCCGGCGCTAGGACCCAGGGTGCGCGATTTTCATCTCCAGCTGCTGCAGACTGAAAACTGGCAATAAGGGAAGATCGCGAGGACAAGCCAAAATTGCATACTGTATTCATTCTACTTCAAAATCACATCCCTGGCCCCGCACGGAAGCCTCACGGCAGAGAACAATAGCTTGTTGCGCTGTGTGCAGGCTTTGTGACTATAGACAGTTTGGAGCGCAAGGTAAGACGGTGCAATACCATGCGATTACTAATAACAAAGGCGTTACGGGCGAGCAGGGGGCATTAAAGGGGGCATTGCACAACGCCATTGAGGGCAAGTAAACTCTGCCAAACTTTGACCTGGATATCTGTATTTTTTAAGTTTTAAATGTCTTGGAGAAGCTACCGTAGTTTGGGGGATGTCTTGTCGTATCCCGCGGCATTGTGTAGAATCGTGTCACATGTACGGAGACCCAAGTTGTGTCTCGAGATGACATTCGTGATATTGCAGTCGGCTATCCAAACGCTGACACAGTAACTATGAAGTGATGTGGTCCAATTTTAATTTAACAGCATCTGACTGCGCATCGGGGCACCATTAACCTGGGAAATAAGAGCATCATCTCTGACTGTTTCAGTGATCAATTACCACCCTCCCGTCGTTTATTGTAGAATAATTCATTACTTACATCGAGATGGTAGTATAATGCGCCTGGTTTTTACTTAATGTCCAGTCCCCACCTTCCCAACCTCGACATTCAATATTGTCCAGGTGAACCGCGAACTTAGACGGGACATTCTCATAGCTGTAAACCATGGCGGCCTAAATAGGGTCGATAATCTCCAATATGACTCACAGATAGATGACCATGTATGCCCACTTTGAGGACGGCATTCTTAAAACCAGGCCTTCGAAGTAAACAATGTGCCTTCATCAATAGCATGTTCGTAGTTGTCATAGTGCATGTGCAGCATACCATATCCCTGCTCGGTAGATTTTTAATTGTATGCTTAACAAGTTTTCGATTCCCATGGCTTCAAACATCCGCTGTGGAGACCGTGAACCAAACTCGTCTATAATTGGCGAAGCCCCGAGCAGCCGGTCACTACCGGGATAGCTCTGCGCGGTCGTTGAGGTCTCCGGGTTACCCCAGCTCAGACAATGCAATGTGTCAACTGTCGACTTCGTGCTCTCCTGTTTATACCGATATGGTGCTCAACAGCGTTCCCCTTTTCATCGGCGTTTTGGTTTCCTAATTTCACATTTGGCCATCTGTCAACGATTTGGCTGTTTGCACGCAGCCTTCGCTGCCATTACTGAGCGAATGGCGAAGGGCACGTTAGTGCTCGCACACCGATTCACTCACCGATATGAAAGCAGCGAAATAGTTTACTCGAACGCTCTCGTCGGATGGACAGGATCGTTGTCCTGCACCGGCTCAGTAGTCAGTAAAGAAAGAGATCGTGGATGGTAATAAACAATGTCACTCTCACGATAATGACACGCTTGGTTTATATGCACGTGTATTTCCTTTCAACCACAAGTGTTGAAAAAAGTATGTAGGAAATTTGTTGGCCTAAAGGAATGGATACCCTTGTAAGCTACAGTAGGCCTACTGGTTTCCGTGATTCAGGTAAGACAAGTGGCCTAATTATAGCAAGATAACCTGTACAGGGTAACAGAATCTGCTGTGCCAAAATGTAATTATATTATGGGGAATAAGATAGCCTGTGAATATTTACAGTTTTGGAGCAGAATCAAGACCAGACAAGAATTATTTTACAAGCCATCTATCAAAACCCTTTTAGCTAAAGACATCTGTTTACCTGCAATGTGCATAACTGCAAGTTGCAGATATGTTGATCATTCACCACATAACTGCAAATGAGAAATGTTGATCATTCACTCCTAGAGAGTTATCATATTCTAGTCCACTCAGTAGCAGTACTTTTGTTTGAGCCAGACTTCACCAAATAAGAAGCTGACCTCAGTTTGGTTTTAATGTGTACTTATTCATATTCAAAAATGGGTTTTGTCTCGCACACATATTTTATTGCATCACAAATAATGTATGTAAATATGATGTCCCCTGCATGGGAAGTATCTCATATTTATATGATACATCAGATACACAGAGCTCTCTTTCTGCGAGATAGTCTCTACTTTTAAACTCATTATGAACATACAGTCACAGCATGGCCTTGGATACTTGTCAATAGGTTGAATGCCATTATCATTATGTTGTGGATCATGAATTCTCAGCTCAGGCCCACACCTTGGTAGCATTTCATGAGCCTGAACTCAGTTCAAACCTGACATGATGAGAGTAAATGTGAATGTGATACACTGCACTGCAAGATGTCAGAGCGAGAACTCAGAATGAATAGCACTGTCTTTCTTCATATCTCCCTCATCAATGTTAATCTGCAGCCATGCTGGAAAATTGTCTGCCCGGTCAGAACCTTGCCTGGTCAACCCCAGGGAATAATGAAAAATTAGACTGCCAAGGTTGTGGTTTGGTTGGGCCCAACAGGGTTTGGGCATAGAATCAAACCGCAATGGTCAGGTATATTGAATGATGAAAACGTATGGAAGACATATCTATGGGAGAAATGGGAGAAACACTGCATCAGTTGTCATTATTATTATGGATTAATTTTGAGTTTGAGCCCTTTTATTGAAGTGCAACAAGGTTTTAGGGGGATTTACAGGTAAATTATACTGCAAGCCTCTACAGAGCCTTTGGGTTGCTAAGGATTGCCAAGGAAAGGTTGCTGTTCATTTCATATCAGCTAGTGAATAAAGATAAAACAGAAATGGGAATTTGAAAAAAGCCCACCCCCTTTGTAAACATTTGTTTTGTTTACAAAGGGGGTGTTTTTGTTTTTTGTTTTGTATTCCCAGAGATGAGGCATTCTCATCTCTGAAACAATGGAGGTCAATGCTATGGCCACCACATTTGTTGCTAGGCCTCGTTAATTAAAGTTAGACCCATGGCATCAACACAGATGAAGTGCCTTGAACGATAACATGCATCAGATGGTTATATCCTTTCTGTTCATATACAAATCTGTACAAAAGGCTTCAGTGTGGTTCGTGGTACTTTATCAATCTGTAACATTTACAGCATGTGAAACTGGAGTGCCCCACACACCCGGGATCTTGCTTCCTCGTGTTAATTCCGCTGCAATAGAACCATACCTCTCCCACTCTTTTTTTGTATTTGGCAATTCCGTTGAGCAACCATCACCCCTTTGCGTGCTTCTGTTAATTGACTTGTTTGTTATTGACATGCCTACATCCATTCAATCATACTCCGGTGCCTCCTTTGGTTAAAAAAAATACAGTTTATCACTTAGTTACTTCGATAAGCCTTTTCAGTTTAGCGCACCGTTACACTCTTTGGTCGCGATCCCTCTTTCCCCTTGAGCGGCTGGAGTTCGCGTTGCATGCTGGTACCTGCAGTCCTAACTCCTCCCAACCCCACCAGCTTCTAATCCTGGGCGTGGATAGCCAAACACTACATATCCCATGCTAGCTGTCCACCTTCTGCCCCTCTCTCTCCCACCAGACTAGAGACTGGAGATACGGTACGGACTGTCTTGGCGAACCCCCCCCCCCCC